>APFE030324658.1:58133-109569 GCA_000404065.3 Pinus taeda | reverse complement strand
TGACCTCTATGTTGCTGCAACAACTCCCTACATCTCACACCATTTCACACCTCCATGTGCCTTCCTGCACTGGTGCAACACTCTTGTGCCTCTCACACTGCTACAGCCTGCTAGCTCTGTTTTGTCTCAAGACTCCAGCACTATAGCTCTCTCTATGGTTCCATCCGCATCTGTCTCTACCCACTCAGCTAGTCCTGCTACTCCTCGTCGAGGCTCCCATAGCAAGGTCTAATCCAAGAGGCTAGGTACCTCAAGGATCCTGTCCCTCATCACCTATAGTCCATCTAACTATAGCTCGATGTCTCCCCACTTCTACTCAAGTGGTGCATGTGCACTCATGGCACAGTCATCGTCTGTCAAAACTCCCTTCTTTGCCTGTGCTGGCATTGCCTTAGTCTTGGAAGACTCTCCCTTACTCTTCTTCCTTGGGCACTAGGTCACATAATGACCGATCTCCCCATAGTGGAAGCACTTGATCTTGGAGAGATATTTCTTCTTTTGCTTCTCCTTCTTTCCCTCAGATGCTAGGGCCACATCTTCCTCCTCCTGCTTGAATTTGATCCCCTTGTTGCTGCTACTCGTCTTTGACTGTCATCTGATCTCTTCCTGGCAAAGAGTTGCCCAAATCTCGTCCCAAGGTGGGAGTGTCCCTCTACCCAGTATACTCTGGACAAAAACTTCCCATTCTTCTGAGATAGCATTCAGGGTTGTGCTCACCATCAGCTCCTGATCCGATGTCACTACTATAGCAGTCAACTGATCTCAAATATCATTCAGTCCTTCGAGGAAGATTTCAATTGTTTCTCCCTTCTTCATTTGATACGACCTCAATTTATTCTAAAGTATCATTCTTCTCTGCACATAAGTATTCTGGTACAATTTCTTGAGGTCCTCCCACATCTCATATGTTGTTTCCTTCTTGTCAATGTGAGGAACTACATGGTCCTTGAACCTACCAAGGATGATGCTCTTGGCCCTCGCCATTGCCTCCTCGTACTTGTCGTTATCATTGGGTTCGATTGGGATAACTATAACCTTCAAGGCGAAGTTCTTGACATGATTCCTCTCAAACACTGATAAGATTCTGGCCTTCCAGACTATGAAGTTCGATGCTCCCTCTATTCTATCCTAGTCTCTTACCCCATGTAGTTCCATGATGCTCCTCTACTTCCCTCCTGGAAGCTCTCTGTTCGACTCCTCTGAGTCTCTACTTCCCATATGGAAGTTCTCTTCTGGACTCCCTCTGAGTCCTTATTTCCCTCCTGGAAATCCTTCTATCGCTTGTCGAGATGCCCCCTACTCTAATCATCTTGTGCAACTGCACTGCTGATCTGGGTTCCTCGGCTAGAAACCCTCAGTAACAACTCCTATGGCCCTGCTTTGTCAGGTATTGTTCTAACTACACTACCTCACTAGCTCCACTCTGCAATATTCTTGCAGCCTTCTAGACCCCAGCAACGACCTCTCTGTGAACTATGTCAGTCCCTCTCTGCCTCATGTTGTCTCTGCATCACCTCAGATGGGTCTGCATCATCCCTCTGACGCTCTGCATCATCAACATTAGCCTCTCTAAGGCTCTGTGCAGTTCTTGGCTTCTTTTGTGTGGCTCTGGCTGGCTTTGCATCACACTTCCTTAGCTTTTGTGCTGCTAGAAATAGCTTCTGTCACCTCGAGACAATTGTTTTTTGCTGCTATCGCTCCGCTCGGCTGATGTCTTTTAGTCCTCCTATGATTTGCAATCACACTCTGATACCATGTTAAAGTAACTAATTTTCTTTAGTTAGAAACCCTTCATGCACTTTTTCTGATTTATTCCTACCTACTTGTTATTTTTTCTTTAAAAGGTTATTTACAAAGTAAATATTGAAAATAAACACCATGCATGCTCAACATATTACAGATTAGCAACTAAAAGAAACAAGAAAAAACACATCAAATGGCACCTTTATTTTTGGACCAATGTCCCCGGAAAAACCCAATGCAGGGAAATTGGTGCAGCTATCTGAAGGTTTTCTTATTAAGCAATATCAGAGTACAATCTTGGTGTCAAAACTGGCCTACCCAACAGAGAATTTCCTTAGCATCTATACCTCACAATTTGAGATAAATCTCTTGGTTGAAACCCTGAAAAAAACCTTCCAATAGCTCTTCAGCACAAATCTGCTCTGCAACCCCAGCATCTGCCCAATTTGGACTACATCAGCCCCTCTCTGTCTCACGTTGGACCTATGTCAACCTTTCTTGGCCTGCGTCAACCCTAGGAGGCCCTACGTTAGGTTTTTGGGCCTCTGCGTCAGACACAATGGCCTCTCTAATGCTCTACACAACACTTGGCCGCCTCTGTGTGGCCCTGTGTGAGCCCTTGCTAGATCTGCGTCACTCTCCTTGGCTACTGTGCTACTTTTATGGCACTATCTATTCCTCTATGTCTCTCTGTATTCAAATTCCCCTCAGCTACATCTCCTGGTCACTAATTCTATCTCTCTTAGCAAACCTCGGTCTAGAGAATAGAATGACTGATCACTCTAGTGTATTCTCCAAGTGACCCTCAAGCCTCCTCTTATACTTTTCCTGTTGACATATCAACCGTCTAGCTTAATTACCTAATCAATGGTATTAGATATGGCTTCATCCATGTATTTTGGACCACTCTAACACAAATTCATATTAATACACATTAATATTTTATTTTCCCTAAGTTTAGATTTGGGGACTCCATTAAAAATATTAACTATTTTAATATCTCCTTATCTGTTTAGGATCTACCCAAACCCTTTCTGGGTATTAGATATCTTATGTTCCCTAACCTCTCCACCAAATTTCATGGCTAGAGCACATCCGATGCTACCCCAAATGAACAGGTCTCTTCCCAAGTTGTTACAGGGCTCCCTATCTCAACCCACATCCTCTAGGGGACCCAAGGTGTTACAGTGTTCTAGAGGTTCCATCCAAACCCATACTCTCTAGGGAACCAAGTTGTTTCAAGACTCCAGATACCTCTGTCTCAATCCACAGCCTTCAGGGACCCAAGTTGTTACAAGGATCCATTGATTTTATCTCAACCCACAGCCTTTTGGGACCCTAAGTTGTTACAAGGCTCCAGAGACTAGCAACTCAACCCACAACCTCCAGGGATCGAGAACCAATCCCCTTATATTCTCTTCTCTTTAGTGTTTCCTATTGGAAGCTCCTTTTGAACCGTGTTTCCTCGACATTTCTCTTTTTTTTATCATTTTATATCCTCTTCTCATCTGAATATGTCTAGATTTGTTGTTCTCCTCTTCTTCCCCTGAGATCTCTCTCTCTTCTGCGTCAAGATTTTTCTTGGCCTCTTCCTTGGCCACAATTACTATTGCATCCTTGATGGCCTACAATGCGCTGTCCCTCAAAAAAAACAATTTTCATTTTCTTATGGTTCTTGTCAAGTAACATGGGCATGCATACCTCCTCTAGCATCTCATTTAATTTCAAGAGATCCTTCATCAATTCATGCACTAGCCAACCTTTAATGGTTGTCCTGCATCTTTAGGTTTCTTTTTTGCATAAGAAACCATAACATCCTAAGAAAGCATTGTCCTCCCCATCTCTAGAATTTGTGTCCCTTGACTCAGTCCCCTTTTTTTCTTGATTTCAATTTGTTGCAAAATATTTACAATGCATTTACAATGCAACATGTATGAGGACTTGGGTGGGGTTGTCACACATTCTATGCATTTAGTCACAATATCAGCCACTTCTTTCTTCAAATTTGGCCAATAATAAAACTTTTTAATGGTCATGAGGGTCTTTTGGCACTTTGGATCGCCTAAATAAGGCCTAACATGGAACTCTTTCATTATAAGCCTCTTTATTTCATCACTATTCGACACATAAAATATTCTTTTAAACCTAATTAGGTCGTTATCAGTGAGATGATATTACTCATCCCCACCATATTGTATAAAATTTTCTCTTATTTTTTGGTACTTTTCATCTTGATATCATGCATTCTTAACCCTTTCTACCAGGTCTATTTTGTAAAAGCTTATAGCTATCGAGTGATTCACTTGAATCATCCTACTAAGTGCATTAGCGACCCTATTTTCCTTTCCCTTAATGTACTTAATCTCAAGGTCAAACTCACTAAGAATGGCCAACCATCTAGCCTACCTTGCATTCAACTTGGGTTGCTCAGACAAAATACTTGAGCCCACCATGGTATATCATAAGTGTAAATTTTTTGCCAAGGATGTAATGCTTTCACATCTTCAATGCATGAATGATGGCAACTAACTCTAGATCATGAGTCACATAATTCACCTCATGCTCATTTAATTTCCTTGAATCATAACATACTACCTATGCTTCTTGCATCAAGACTCCAACGATCCCTTCCTTATAGGCATCTATGCACACCACAAAATCCTTGTCAGGATCTGCAATCCACAATACTAGTTCATTTGTGAGAAATTGCTTCAATTGATCAAAACTTGCTACACACTAAGCTTTTCACTCAAAGTTATTTCCTTTTCTCTATAAGGATGTGATATAGTAGCCTATCTTGGATATTTTTTTGATAAATCTCTTGTAATAACCTATCAATGCCATGAATGATATGATCTCATTCACATTCCTTAGGGTTGACCATTCCATTATAGTTTTAATCTTCTCTAAATCAACTGATATACCTTCCTTGGAGACAATATGCCTCCAATAGTGTATCTGTGATTGGAATAAATCACACTTGTTAAACTTTGTGTAAATCTTGTGCTCCCTGAGCAATTATAGCATTGTAGTGAGATGCTTTTCATGCTCTCCCTTTGTCTTTAAGTACACTAATATGTCATCAACAAACACAATGACAAACTTGTCCAAATAAGGACACAAAACATGTTTCATTAAGCACATGAATGTGGCAGGGGCATCAGTAAGCTCAAAGGGTACCACTACTAATTCACAATGTTGATACCTTGTCCTGAAAGAAATCTTGTGAATGTCCTCCTCCTTGATCCTCACTTGATGATATCCTTACCTCAAGTCAATCTTGGAGAAAATTGTTGCTTCCATCAATTTATCAAAGAGATCGTCAATCCTTGGTAATGGGTACTTGGTATTTTTTGCCACATTGTTTAATTGCTTGTAATCAATGCATAATCTAAGGGTTCCATCCTTCTTCTTTACAAAAAATACAAGTTCTTCCCATGGGGACACACTCGATCTTATGTAGCCCTTGTCAAGCATCTCCTTTAGCTGAAATTTTAGATCCACCAAATCAAGGGTACTCATCATGTATGGTGCCTTGGATGTTGGTGTTTCTCTAGGCACCAATTCAATAGAGAAATCTACCTCTCCATGAGGAGGTAGTCCAGGAACATCCTCTCGAAAAACATTTGCATACTATTGCAGAACCGGGTACCTTTTTAGTAGTTCACTTTCCTCATTATCAACATCAATGTTATCCTTTACATCACTTAATATTTTCATTGCAAACAACATTCGCCCTTTTCTACTAGTGTGCTTGGCCTACATTAACATGATTAGTCTCACTGAAGTAGCCTTTTTCCTACACTACAGAACTAGACTTTCTCCTTGCTCATCCAAGCATTCAATTTCCTTTCCAAAACAGTCCACTTTGGTCCTATTCAAATACAACCAATCCATGCCCAATAATACGTTGTATGCACCCAATGGAAAAGCATTTAAATGTGTTTTTGTAGGCATGCCACTGAGCTCAATTGTGCAAGATCTCGCCTAGTGATTAATCCTTCTTTTGGTTCTAGTTTCCAATTGATCCCACCATGTTTGTTCTTCCAATTACTTGACCAAATTACATTTCTCAACAAGATTTGGGTTGACATAGTTGTAATTAGAACCAATATCAATTAAAATAGAAACAACTTGGTCATGCAACTTACCTTCCATATCAATGATGGACACGTGGTGGTCTACCCAGGAGGTTATCTATAACTCCATAAATCTTGGGAAATTCGTGAGCTACATCACTCACAATGTGATCTTCTTGGGCAATGTAATCCTTTGTTCTAGCATTTTTCTGATGTAGATAGTCCCTCTTCATGTGGTTCTCACCACATGTCCAATACTTTAATGGCTCTTGGCCTTCCATCTTGAGCTACCCCGGTGCTGCCTATTGCACATTTCTCTTAACAAAAATGTTAACACTTTATTGAAATTTCTTTGTATGAGCTGAGTGCTAACCTTTCCTCTTTTATAAAATTTTCTTAGGCCAATATTTCTTAATTTCAACATTGTTCATTACCTTCCAGCCACATTTTATTTTTGGCCTATGTTTCACTTGATAGTAGTATTTCAGCTTCTTGATAACATATTTGAGAGTATGAGGTTCCAACAACTCAATTTTGTCTCTGAATGACATAGGTAACCCACTAATAAATATTTGAATCTTGTCTTTCTCATCTTGGATACATAACACATATATCAATAGTTCCAAGAATTTAGTAACATATTCATCATCTGTCATTTGTCCCATCTTGAGTTCATAGAACTCTTTTCCCTTGCCATCATAGTAGCGCTCAAATAAGTATTGATCTCTAAAGAGATTTTCAAATTCTGTCCAAGTGAATTCTTTCTCAACAATTCCTCTAACATTCTTCAAATATTCCCACCATATATATGTTTTTCCCTTAAAGATATAGGGGCAATTCTAGCTTTCATATTTTCAGAATAATCATGAATTATGAAAAAAAATCATCACACCCAACAACCAAGCTTCCGCCTCTTCTAATTTCTTCATATCAACATCAAATGTGGGTGGCTTGGATTTATTAATTTCCTCAAGAAGGAAATCCTTTTTCTTTCTTCTTGGATGATGATGATGGTGAAGGTGAGGGTGATGATGGTGCCTTCTGATAGAAAAACTAGATCATCTGCTAGAATCATGCACATAATTGTTGGTTCCTCCCCTTGGGGTGCTTAATTTCTTGGCACAATTTCCTCTCTTTGAGGCCTATGTCTCTTCCTGGACCTCCTACCATCTACCACATGTGAATTGTCTTCTGACTCCCGAGGGCTCCTCCTTTCCCTATGACTGGCCTTCATCTCAGGTTGTTTTTTCCTTTGAAAATCTGAGAGACTTTGAAGGATGACTACATTTATCTCAACTTGTCTCTCTTGATCTCATACCAGCCTCTAATTATCTACCTTAAAGCTTCTAAATTCATCCCTTAGGCTCCTCAAGGTATCCATCCAGTTTGGAGAATGGTCGCCCCCGCCCCACCCTTGGTCAACTAATATTTCTTCTTCATTGGCCCTGACCTCATCACTTCTATGTTATGATTGATCAAAAGTATACTACACCATTCCAGTCCTCATTTGTCTTTGTCTCTTCCTTACGATGTTTGTGATGTGTTGTTAATCACACAGACACAATTAGATTTTTCTTGTGATACAAAAATAAACAAAATCAAGAGCATGTATTTTCACCCATGGAGCTTCCATGGCTATCTATGATGTGACAAGACAACCATGTTAGTATGCCAATCATATTTAATAAATCATATGAATCAATCATACAACAAGAAATTCCATTGTCAGTTCATAATTAATAAATAATCAACAAAATTATGCCCATAGTCTTTCTCTTATAAAGTTTATATGATAAACTATCTGCAACAACCATTAACATTAGCCCATGGTTATTAACAAAGCATTATATTAGTAACTATACATTCAGTCTTGTCAAGTTTATAAATTGTTACAGCTATTAACTTAATCAAATAGGTCTAGTGTTTGGATTTATGTTATGTTAAATAATGCATAGGATTAATCTACCCATTAGGCCTGCAATTAATTTACTTAAACTGACTTTTAACACCTAAACAATTGTTTTAGTTAATTTCTAAATGTGAAAATTTGGAACCCCGAATCCTACTGTAGCAAATGATAATGTTTCTTCTATTTGTTAAATTAATCAACCAAATTATTTGCAGTTTCCTATGGAAAATTTTGAAACATATACACTGCAGCCTTCACAAAATAAATATTGTGGAAGAATTAAAACCACTGGAATAATAGATGCACACACATAATAAAACATCGTTATTTTTGGACCAATGTCCCCGAAAAAACCCAACTTTGGAAAACCAATGTAGCAGTTGAGGGTTATATTATTATGTAGTAGTAAATCTAAGTAAAAATATATGAAAGGTCAAATATAGCTTTCCATACAGAGAAAATGGCTGACAAAATTCTAGTGATAGAAATATCACTTCCATCGGTAATCTAACACTGAACTTAGCTCAAGATGAGTTGCTCCTTATTGCCTTTGTGCTACCTCTGTGTCACCCTACGCAAATCTGCGTCAGCCTTGCTTGGACCAACGTTCGTCTCACTTTGTTGATTAGATGCTACTCTGGAAAATCTATCTTCTAGCCTCCATCTACCACTGAATCTCGACTTCTCCTCAACAAAATACAGATCTCCCTTTGAATCTCTATACTACCTCTCTACACTGTGTCAGACTCTCACTAGAGTACACTATCTCTCTGCTATGCACTCACCGGACTCGAAAAATTCCTTACGAACTTACTATCCCTACCTGTTTCTCGCTACTTTGACTTTACTAAATCACCTCCAGCAACTCATAGTTGCTACTCTAGAGATCGATTTCCTAGCAAAATCGAATTTCTAGTGGCTCCAAGTGTGTTCTCCAACCCCCATCAAATTTCTTCTTATAATCTCTCATTGAGGTTTCAATGGCCAAGATTAAAACATAATCAATGGCTAAGATTAACTAGAACTTGATCCATGTCTTCTTCAAGAATATTCTCACCATGACTTAATTAATACCCTTTAGTTAATCAATTTTCCTAAGTTTAGACTTAGGCACCATTAAAAATTATTAATTATTTTAATTAAGTTGTCTCTAGGTGGAATTTCCAAAAATGACTTTTGGGTTTTGGAGAATACATGTATTCTAGCCTCTCCACAAAATTTCGTGGCTAGAACACAACCGATGCTACAAAAATCAACACTCCCTCTTAGTGAGGAATATGTTATAGCATTGCAACCCACTAAAGCAACACCCTGACTTTGCATCATTTCATGTTACGTTGTTGAAGCCTAGTTGCTGCTACCCACTGAGTACTATGAAACTCTAATAAATGTTGCATCCATGTTTTTTTGGGCCCTTCTGAACTTATGCCAACACTGCATCTGCACTGCAACTCCCTCTCCATCTGTTGTTGCTGTAATTGCAACGGAAAAGCATCCAAAATATTGAACCAATTGTGGTCAGCATGATGCATCTGTCACTTGAGTCCTAACTATTGCTAGACTTTGCGCTCAATCATTGAAGCCTCTATGTTGCTGCTAACTCTACCTAGTGCCAATTGCACTACTGCCAACTCTGCATTGCGCTGCCTAGTATTTGACCTACTACTAGTTGTTTCATCTGTCACTTTGGCACCTGACTACACTGACTTCCACTAATCCATCCTGCTACTACATGTTTTTGGTTTGCGTAGCAAGGTATTAATTCATGAGGTGGACCTCCTCAAGAATCTTTCCTACCATGTAGCTCTCTAGGGTTACAAAACTAAATCACCCAACCTCACTCCCAAAAGTATGTCTGTCATCATCGCGAAATATACTCTACTCATACTACTATTGTCACTGCTCTATTGATGCTTTTGCAACTACTACAATAATGATTCTGATCTCCCCATATTTTGAAGAACTAGATTCCATAGTGTTTCTCCTTCTGAAACTAGACTCCCTCTAAGTCTCGATCTCCCTATGGGAAATCGCTCTACTCCCTCTTGGAAACTCCCATAGTCCTCCTGCACTAGAAACTAGATTTCGAAGCTCTGTACTAGGAAACTCCTGGCTTGAACTACCCCTACATACTACAACTGGGCAATTCACACTACCTGTTTCAATGCAACTAGTTCTGCAACTGTCTTCTAGAAACGTATTACAACTAGTTATGCAACTGTCAATTGAATGACTAGTTGCGTCTGCTAACACTCTGATTCTCTGGCTACTGATTTTTTTGGGCTCTTGTAGCAAGGATATTGATCCATGTGAGAAATATGCACCATCTAGATCTAATATACTTCTCTTCCATGGATCTTTCCCATATGTTGCCATCTCAACAAAAATTGGAATTCATCCTCTTCTCCTCTGCACAACTGTGGACTAGCTCTACGCACTCCCTGCTGGAGTGGGAAAATATTCTCACAACTATTGATGCTTGGCTAGGAAAAATTGAACTTTTGGGCTAGAATTCTCCAAAGAAAAGAATTCCCTCCATGTGTGCTCTTCCTTCCTCCTGACGTTATTTTGCACTAGCAAATTGCTGCAAAATAAATGTGCTCTAGCTGAAGATCTTCTCTGCAAGGAAAATACTGCATCTCCCTCTACCTCTAGTAAGCTCTGATTTGAAAATCTAATTTCTTTTTCTACTCTCTCAGAGAAATAAATTTCCCTCATAAACTGACCCTCCTAGCCCAAGGACTGCATTGCCTCTGGGGTTATGAATAGTGGCCTACACAAAAATTCGAACCTCCTTCTCCTCTTCTGCTACTGAGCTCTCTAGCTTCTAATTAGGCTCTGATCCCATGTGAAAATTTGGAAACAATGAATCCTACTGCAACAACAGATAATGTTTCTTCTAATGTTAAATTAATCAGCCAAATTATTTGAAGTTTCCTACGGAAAATATCGAAATATATACGCTATTGCCTTCACAAAATAAATATTGCAGAAGAAATAAAAACATTGGAAGAATAGATGCACGCACACAATAAAACACTGTTATTTTTGGACCGTTGTCCCTAAAAAAACCAAACTTGGGAAAATCGGTGCAGTAGCTTAGGATTTTATAATTATGCGGTAGTAAATCTGATTACAAATCTATGGGATCTCGAATATAGCTTTCCATACATAGAAAATGAATGACAAAAGTCTAGTGAGATAAGTCTTACTTCCAACGGTGATCCGACACTAACCTTAGCTCAAGACGAGCTGCTCCTTGCTACCTCTATGCTCCCTCTATGTCACCCTACGCATATCTGTGTCATCCTTGCTTGGACCAGTGTCTCTCTTACTCTGGTGATCAGTTGCTACTCTAGAAACTCGACTTTCTAGCCTCTAGCTCCTACCACTAAATCTCGACTTCTCCTTATCAAAGTACAGATCTCCATTTGAAGCTCTTCGTTGCCTCTCTATAGTGCACTAGCCTTTCGAAGGATGGTGTCTCTCTGTTATGCACTCAATGGAATAGAATAACTTCCTTCCACCCTTACTATCCTTGCCCCTCTCTCACTGCTTTGACTTTACTAAATCACCTCCGACAACTCACAGCCACTACTCTGGAGATTGATTTCCCAGCAAAATCAAATTTATGGTGGCTCCAAGTGTGTTCTCCAACCCCCATCAAATTTCTTCTTATAATCTCTCATTGAAGCTTCCAAGAAAAATATTAAAACATAGTCCATGGCTAATATTAACTACAACTCGAACCATGTATTCTACTATAATATTCTCACCATGAATTAATTAATACTCTTTAATTAATCAATTTTCCTAAGTTTAGACTTAGACACCATTAAAAATTATTAATTATTTTAATTAAGTTGTCTCTAGGTGTAATTTCCATCGACTATTTCTAGGTTTTAGAGAATACATGTATTCTAGAATCTCCACCAAATTTCGTGGCTAGAACACAACCAATGATACAAAAATCCGAACTCCCTCTTAGCGAGGAATGTGCTCTAGCAATGCAACCTGTTGAAACAACACCCTATCTTTGCACCATCTCCTATTACATTGCTAATGTGTGGTTTTTGCTGCCCACCAAGTACTGTGAAACTATGATAAACATTTCATCTATGTTGTTTTTGGCCCTGTTGAACTAGTGCCAACACTACATCTGCACTGCAACTCCCTCTCCATCTATTGTTGCTACAACTATAACAATTGCAATGGAAAAGCATCCAAAATACTAAACCAACTATGGTCAATATGATGCATTTGTCACCTGACTCTTGATTGTTCCTAGACTGTGCACTATCACTAAAGCCTTTACACTACTACTGACTTTGCTTTGTGCCAACTACACTACTTCTAACTTTGCTCTGTGTTGCCTAGTATCTGACCTTCTACTAGCTACTGCATATGTCACTCTAGAACCTGAATACACCAACTGCCAATGATCCACCCTACTACTGCATGTTTTGGGCTCCTGTAGCAAGGTATTAATTCATGAGGTGGACCTCCTTAGGAATCTTGCCCACCATGTAGCTCTTTGGGGCTACAAAACCAAATCACCCCACCTCACTCCCAGAGGTATGGCTATCATCATCATGAAATCTGATCTACTCATACTGCTATTGTTATTGCTCTATCGATGCTTCTACAGTGCTGCTACAACTACTTCAATAATGATTATAATCTCCCGAGATCCTGAAGTACTAGATTCCATAGGGCTGCTCCCTCTGAAACTAGACTCCCTCCGAGTCTCACTCTCCCTATGGGAAATCTCTCTACTCCCTCCTGGAAACTTGCACATTCCTCCTGCACTTGAAACTGGATTGCAAATCTCTATGCTGGGAAATGCCTAGTTGGAACCGCCCCTGCATACTACAACTAGGCAATTCACATTGCTTGTGTCACTGCAACTAGTTTTGAAATTATCTTCCTGAAACTAACTGTAACTAGCTATGCAACTATCATTTGAATGACTAGCTATGTCTACTGACACTATGATCCTCCTGCTACCTATTATGTTGGGCTCTTGTAGCAAGGATACCGATCCATGTGAGAATTATGCAGCAACTAGATCTAATTTTCTACTCTTCCATTTATCCTACCAATTTGTGTCCATTTCAGCAAAAAGTCGAATTCCTCCTCTTCTCCTCTGCATAGTTGCTGACTAGCTCTACGCACTACATGTTGGAGTGGGAAAATTTACTCACAACTACTGCTTCTCTGCTAGGAAAAATTGAACTTCTAGGCTAGAAGTCCCCTAAGAAAAGAACTCCTTTTGTGTGTGCTTTTCCTTCCTCCTCACGCTATTTTGCACTAGAAAACTGCTCCAAAATAACTACGTCCTAGCTCAAGATCTGCTCTGCAAGGAAAATAATTTGTCTCCCTCTTCCTCTAGTAAGCTCTGATATGGAAAATCTAATTTCTCTGTCGACTCTCGCAGAGAAATAAATTTCCCTCAGAAACTGATTCTCTTGGCCCAAGGGTTGCGCTGCCTCTGGGGTTACAAATTGTTGTCTACACAGAAATTCAAAGCTCCTTCTTCTCTTCTGTAAGAGAGCTCTCCAACTTATATCTTTTCTCTGATCCCATTTGAAAATGCGGAAACCCTAAATCCTAATGCAGCAGCTGATAATGTTTCTTCTATTTGTTAAAGTAATCAACCAAATTATTTGCAATTTCCTACGGCAAATATCGAAACATATACACTACAACCTTCACATAATAAATACTACGGAACAAATAAAAACACTAGAAGAGTAGATTCAAACACACAATAAAACACTGTTATTTTTTTACCAATGTCCTCGGAAAAACCCAACTTGGGAAAATTTGTGTAGTAGCTGAGGGTTTTATTATTATGTAGTAGTAAATCTGAGTACAAATCTATGGAAGCTCAACTCTAGGTTTCCAAATAGAGAAAATGACTGACAGAATTCTAGTGAGAGAAATATCACTTCCAACGATGATCCGAAGCTAACCTTAGCCTAATATGAGTTGGTCCTTGCTGCCTCTACGTCACCCTATGCAAATTTGTGTTAACATTGCTTAGACTAGTGACCCTCTCACTCTGCTAATCAGTTTCTACTCTAGAAACTCTATATTCTAGCCTTTCGCTCCTACTCTCGCTCCTGCCACTGAATCTCGACTTTTTCTTAGCAAAATATGGATCTCCCTCTGAAGCTTTATGTTGCCTCTCTACACTACATCAGCCTCTTTGTTGAGTACACTATCTCTTTGCTATGCACTCAACGGACTGGAAAAAATTCCTTCTGGCCTTACTATCCCTACCCCTCTCTCACTGCTTTGAATTTACTTAATCACCTCTGGCAACTCACATTTGCTACTCTGGAGATCGATTTCCTAGAAAAATTTAATTTCTACTGTCTCCAAGTGTGTTCTCCAACCCCCATCAAATTTCTTCTTATAATCTCTTGTAGATGCTTCAATAGCCAAGATTAAAACATAATCGATGGCTAAGATTAAGTAAAACTTGATCCATATCTTCTTCTAGAAGATTCTCACCATGACTTAATTAATACCCTTTTATTAATCAGTTTTCCTAAGTTTAGACTTAGGAGCCATTAAAAAGGATTAATTATTTTAATTAAGTCGTCTCTTGGTGGAATTTCCAAAAACGATTTTCTGAGAATTGGATAATATATGTATTCTAGCCTCTCCATCAAATTTCATGGCTAGAACACAACCGATGCTACAAAAATCAACATGAAATTCATCACTTGTTCATGATAGAGCCCATTCAGTCCAATTGTTGGAACTAGATGCTCTAATACCACTTGTAATGAACCACCCCATCTACCCCAGTGGGATGGATGCTACTTGATAATCCAATTCCTCTTGTCATCTGTTAGATGAATGGGATTTTTTTTTTGTTATACACTCCTCCTTATCAATTCTTCCCTTGGGGACTTTAATTCTTTAACTCAATATTATGTCTTCTTTCCTTTTCATCTAAGCACAACAACTCAAAACTATGTGGCTTCAGTTTATTAATTTATAATTGTCCCTAAAATGTACACACACACACAAATATATATATGATGCTCGTAGAACCCTCACCCAGGACTTGAAAAACCCATTGCGTGTGTGTGTCTAATATATATATATATATATATATATATATATATATATATATAATATATATAATTATATATATATATATATATATATTATAGATATATTACCTTGGTTTATTATATGTTCTTCCACCCATATATGATGGACCTTGCCTTTATGCCCTAGCGCCAACGAAAATTCACCATGCTACTTGCTATGGTGGTCACTGCCAATGCCAAATGAAAGACGTGTGGGTTTCAGGCAAATCTTCGCTCACTCAAACAATGTAACCATCGCGCATAATTTTGACAGGGTAATGTGCACGAAGGTTATGAGGGGGTCACCCCTCGAAATGGGTGGTAAAAGGAATATCATCGATCATTCATACTGGCAGCTCCCATTCATTCTGACACCATCCCTCACCCTTTTTGAAACCATTGGAAGGGTATCAGATAAGAGGTATCGGGTTTTTTCAATCCCACTTACAATTTTCACTGATGGGTGTGTGACATCAAGAGGGGACCCCTCTCTCCGACTACCACATCATCTCGTTACACCTTATCCCATTACTCTCATTCAATGCCTTCTTTTATACATTCAAGATGAGGCCTCTGGGACACGTTATCCTGATCCTGGCCATCCTATCAATTCACCTCGGACACTCTTCTCATCCCTTCGGGGTAAGGACCACCGAGACATGTCATCCCGACCCCAACACCCGAATGGTTCCATAATACGTACCTTTTGAGCTTCTGGGGAAGAAATTATGGGTTTATGTCGATTAGTGGGAAATGCCTCTACAGGACCCCTTCTTCCAAAAATCCAATGTCATTATAGAGTCATGGCACCTCGTGCCGAGTCATCCTGGAAACACGTCATCTCATTCCTTTGAAATGAGATTCCAATTAATTCACAAGATTTTTTCCTTAGGGATGAGCTGTCATATGGGCTACATCTTGGCCAAAGGGAACACTCTCTACCTCTGATATGTGAGCCCAGCTGGCCCAAAGCCCCATCATCCATGTATTTGCTTTGTGTTTCTAATCAAATCTTTTGGGGTGTGGTCTCCAAGCCACGTGGTCAGTGGGTCATACCACTGCATGACCCTTGCTTCTTATTGGTCCACGTCGTGGCAGTACCATGACATCCCACTGTTGATCACCCTAATTCCTTTCTCATGCTCTCTTGAGAATGCTTTAGGTTTGGCTCGATGGGCTAAATGGTTAGGTGGGTCCACCCCAACCAATAACATGAATATTGAGTTCACGTGTCTGCCATCATGACCCGACTTATGCCAACCCACCCGCTCATTAAATTGTTGAACAAAAGTCTCTCGGATGCGTCCTTCGAGCCACATCACCCTCTTTTCACGTAACTATAATAAGGCATAATCTGCGCAGCTAATCACGAGCTTCCATAGCTAGGTCTTCTGCCAAACCAATCGCATCAGTTTATATGATCAAACTATAATATTAATTTCCCCGCCTAACTTCACTATGGCACTTCTCTATGAAACATTTTCCATTCAGAATGGATTTAGTTATGGATCAAATGCAGAATATTTGCATCCATCTAGATCTATGTCGATAGTCCACCATGGCCACTACGACTTACTAAGGTACCTACTAGTGCTATTCTCTTGATATTATGACAAAGTTTCTCTTCCCAAGTCCACAATATTCATGAGATGCCATGACGGCCACACAAAGATTGGTCTTCATTGGAGGGATCAAATATATGCATGCATCCTATGGGTAGGCACTTAATGGTGAAGCTCTTGGCCTTCAAGAATTCCCTGCTTAGGGATGGGGGATTCCACGTATGATGACATTGATGGCCTTTTTTCCATTCCTAGCCGAGCACTTACAGTGAATACTAAATTTTAATTTTGGAGGGATTTTAGGAGAATTTTTTTTTATTAATTCCTTGTATATTTTGAAATATTCAAATGCCTCAAACTTTTTCTTCAGGAAACTGAGGCCTGTCATCCTGGTGTGATTATCTATCATTAACATAAAGTATAATTCAACGTCTAAACCTTTTTTTTCATAGGACCACATAGATCAGGATGTATTAATTCCAATGGACGTGACGCAAAATGTTCCTTTGTCTTGAACTCAATTTTTGTCTGTTTGTTGTGCTGACAACATTCACATATTGTATTGGTAGTTTTTGAGATTTTCAGAATTTCTCTAATTGCTTCCTTTTTGTTGATCTTTACCAAATTGTAGAAATTTATATGTCCCATTTGTTTGTGCCATAACCAACTCTCGTCTTCTTTTTCCAAGAAACACCCTTTAGGTGTCTCATCCAAAATATATAAGTCGTTTGGAGCTCTGCTTGTTGTAGCCACAATTTTACCAAACTTGCCTTCCCTGATTTCAAATTTCTTTGAGTTGAATAACATCGTGTGTCCTTGATTGTAGGTATATCCAACACTGAAAAATTGTGATTCATATTTTCAACCAGCAACACAACCTTTTCTAATGCATCGTTGCTTCCAAGAGTGATCGTGCATGCTCCTATGATGTTTGAAGACTCATCATTTCCAAAAGACATTGTTCCATCCTTCTTTTCTTTCAAGGATATGAACTCATTTCTATCTCCAATCATATGTTTATGTTGCTTTGAGCCTTGAGAGCGAGAGCAAACCTTTCAGTCTTCCTTTTCCATAATTGTTCATTCTGATTTTGCAAGAATTCCTTTGAAGAGATTCCAAGTCTGCAATCTTTGGCCAGGTGTCCAAAATTGTTACATTTGTAACATTCGACATCATCTCTCAAATGATCATATCTTTTGATATTCTGTTGAGTTCTAGAATATCCATTTCTTAGAGATCTCCTGGAATTATATTCATTCCAAACATACATGTGACATTTTTCAACTCTATGTCCAAAATTTGCACATGAATAACAATGAGAATAAAATATAGGTGGATACTTGGGAGGAAATCTTCTTCGAGGAATTTCCTTCCAAGGTTCTTCACGTGAATCTTGATCTCTTGATCTAACTGGGAGATCTACCTACGTGATATATTTTTATATCCATATTATTTCGTTGTTAAGAAAGACTTGACTCCTTTTCGAATTTTTCTAAGGATTTTATCCAAATTCTTTGAGCTATTGGCATAGTTTTGAATAGTTTTTCCATTTTTTACTTCCTTTCGTAAAGAAACAAATTTAGCTTCCAATGCTTTTCTTTCCTTGTTTCTTTCCTTTAATTCTTTCCTTAGCGATTCTTAAATTTGTTTGTATTCTTCAACCTTGATTTTAAGATGTAGGACCTATTCCCTTTGTGTCTTTAATTCATCTTCAAGAGTGTTGATGTGCTTCTTCTCGGCCTTGAGCTCTTTGATAACACTGATTACTTCATTTTGAAACTCAACCTCATTCATTTCTTCTTCTTTGTCTCCTTCTTCATCAGGTGCCTCTTGCTTATTGTGCTTGGCTATAAACAATACTCTTTCGTTGAATTCTTCTTTATTATCACTGTTTCCTTCGGATGAGGAGTTGTCTTCTTTGGAGAAGAAACTTTTCTTAAACCATTTCTCTTACCTTGTTTGTTGAACTTCATAGGAATTTTCTTTCCTTTCGTAACAACCTCATTTTTGTGAGGACATTTGGCTGCAAAATGCCTAACCTCACCATTAATGGAAGTTTATCTTTGAACTTTCCCATACCTGTTTTCATTTTCCACATGAAGTAGGAAAAATCTTTATCTGAGAATTCTTCTTCATCTTCTTCCTTTTCCTCATCCTTACAATTGCAATTTTTTCTTTCAAAGTCTGTTTGTCCTTACTATTCTTCTTGGATGAGGAAAATGTTGTTTCTAAGTGAGATGTGCAATCCTCTTCTCCAAGCCTCATTTCATATGTCGTAATAATTCCATGCAATTCATATATGTTGAGATTGGCCAGATTCGATCTATCTTCCAAGATAGATACCTTAGGGTTAAATCTTGTTGGAAAGGTTATAGGATGTTTCGGACAACAATTTTTGTTTCAACAAGCTCTCCCAAACCTTCGAATGTATTTGTTGTTTCATCAACACACTGAAAGTATGCAATAATATCTTCATCTTCCCTCATTTTGAGTTGCTCAAATTTTTCCCTAAAAATTTGAATCTTTGCTTCTTTCACCTTTGAGTCACTTGCATATATATTTTTAAGCTTGCGCCCCATACCTCTTTAGCAATTTTGCAACTCAATACCTTAAGATAAATAGATTTTATAAGCCCACTGATAATAAGATCTTTAGCCTTTGCATCATATACCATATTTCTCTTACCTTGTTCATCATGGTTCAGTGTGAAGCCTTTGTCAACGATTTCCCATACTTCATATCCTTGCGCCAGCAAAATGAACCTACATTCTTCCACTCCAAAGTGCATAGTTATTTCCATTGAACAAAGGAACTCTATTCTTAGTATATTCCATGATCTCCTTCCAGTTGTTAGACTGCTATTAAAGGAACCAAGCTTTGATACCAATTGTTGGAAATCCTAAGAGGGGGGTTGAATCAGTATTCCTTAGAAATTAGCACTTTTAAATCTTTTACAACTTTACAGTGATGACTCTTTTACAAATGACTCTTGGCCTTGATCCTTATTCACAATATGCAAATGGTTGTCATGTCTTTAAAGGATGTCTAGTTGACTCTTGGCCTTGATATTTATTCACAATATGTAGATGGTTCTCATGTCTACAAAGGATGTCCCGCTTCAATGCTTCCTTTGATTTGATACTTCAGCTCTTGAATTTTTGCTTGAAGTTGTACTTGAATCTTCTTCTACCTGCATGAAAAATTTGCCCAGCTAAACCAATCCCCAAAAAAAAGAAAAATACCCTTCAACCTACCTCTTCCTGCAAAACACATCTAAGTGCATAATAATGAATAAATACAAATTAAAATTGCAAAGCATACCTAAATTGTGCTTGTCAATTTTGTTGTTGACTTGTTGCAGTAATAGACAAAGACTCCCACTCTTGATATAGGTCTGGACTCTATGCAAGACTATATCCAAAACTGACCTAAATATATATACAATAAAAACTGATGACAGACCCTAGACTTTTGATGGACCAAGTTCTAAGCACAACAACATATACCATTCTATCAACTTTGATAGAATGGATATGCAGATGGCTGCTATGTCTTCAAAGGATGTCTCATTGACTCTTGGCCTTGATAATTCTTCACAATATGTAGATGGTTTGTTGGGTTGTGTTATATTCTTTCCACATAGTTAACAGGGGGTTTGAGGGGTACCCGTAACCCCACTTTATGGGGTCCGAGGTAGCGCCCCAGAAAATTTTGGTTTTGGACCCTATGTTAGGTAGGGCGAACCCACCTATGGTTTTGTGCATGATTTTCGCACATGTTTTTTGGACGCGATGGTTTTTGGTCTATGGTATTGGATGCGATGGTTTTTTGGTCCATGGTATTGGACGTGATGGTTTTCAGTCCATGGTATTGGATGCTTCGACATGTATAAATATGTATTGTAGCATTGAAAGGAATATAATGAAAAATCAAGCTGGTAGTCCCGGTTTTGGGATCCAAGGGAAAATCTTTGTGCATATGTGTTTTTATGTGTTATGCTCTCGCATTGTTTATTTTTCTGTGATTTAGAATTCGTATGCAGGTAATTTTTGTACGGGGTTAAAACCTACAAGCATAACCATGTAATGATGAGTATGATAGTGTATGGTTGAGTTGGTATACCATTGAGTATGCTGTTGATTGGTATTTTGCATGAACATGATTATATGTTGTTGTTGCTAATGACAAAAATCATATTGTTATTGTTACAAGTTACTGCTACAATTTGTGTCACCTAGTTCAAAATGGTTATTAGTTATTGATGACAGAGTATAGTTGTTGATGGCGGAGTTTTCATATTGTTGACAGTGCTTGTGTTGCTAAGAAGAGAAGGTTTGATGCAAAGATGGTTTATGGTACAATAGGTTTTATGTCTACAGTTGATGACATCAGATCTAGTTTGAAAATGGATGAAAGCGACGCCCACAGTGCTTAGGGGGTTTGTGCCTCCAGCAAGTAGAGGCTTGCAAACCCAGGGAGTTGAGCACAAATGAAATCACACATCGCCCTCATACTAGGTTGTAGAATGTGCCTTTTGGCGAAATGCAAAAACAATGGAAAAAACACAAAAATTAGAAAATTCAAAATCAAAGGCAATAAATTGGAATAGGAAAAGCAAGGAAAAAACGTATGACTAATGAAAAGCGAGAAAAAAAAAAGACATATAACTAATAAATAAAAGAGAAAAATAAAAATGGCTAAAAATTGAAGGGGAGAAATTAATTTCCTACCTGGACCCAAGGACTACTCATAAAAAAACTATTTTAATAAAAAAAATTCAATTGTTATTTTTCTACTCATGAATCTATATAACTATATATATAACATATTATATATAGATAGATAGAAATAGATAGATGAATATAATATAGAGTTTATTTCAAAGATGATTACTATCCTCTTCGTGCTAGTCAATGCTTGAAAATGACATATGACTTTGAATGGACTTTGGACTTTGTTGTTTGAGAATAATTAATCTTGGAAAAGAGAAAAATGAACTTATCCTCATATACAATGATAAAGTATTTTTAACATAATAAAAAAATATAATATATTATATTATATATAAAAGTATAACATATATTTATTTTGATTATACCCTTTATAACCATAGTTAAAATTAATATTATATTATGGTTTACATAATTATTATATATTAATATATATAGATGAGAGGAATATAATTATTATTTACAAATGTATGATATTTAATTTTATAATTAATACCCTATAATGAACTTGTTTTTTTTAAAGATATAATTGCCTTTACTTTTTTAAATATACAATCGTTTTTCCTTACTAAATTTATCACTAAATATTGTTATTTTTATTTTAAATATTTATACAAAAGAATAGCATTACCTATCTTATAATTTTTAACTTTTCTAATAAAACTAACTTTATTAAATATTTACTTAAATTAAAGTATTATGTTATTTTGTAATATTTATTAAAGGAATTGTTTTTAGTGTGCTTTTTTAGACTTTTAGGTGTCGAATCTACTTCAAAAAGAGGTGAAATCTTGATTTGTGTTATTTAACTTTATATGGATTTAGCACCCTAGAAAACTGCTAGTACACTTTGATTATACAGTGGTTACCCATCAAGCTTGTGGTTTCAGAAATAATGAAACAATGTAATCCTAAATACTTTTATAATATCTCTCTCATCTCTCTCGTCATTTTTATTATAATATGCTTACTATTCTTATTTGAATTAATAAAATACGCATTTCTTGGACAAAAGTTTGTAAATTTATTATATACAATTTCAATTAAAGTGTTTTTAATATTTTTTAATTCAGAACTGAAATATTTATCGATTAATGAAACGATGTAATCCTAAGTACTTTTATAATATCTCTCTTATCTCTCGTCATTTTTTATTATAATATGTTATTATTCTTATTTTAATTAAATAAAATATGCATTTCTTGCATGAAGGTTTGTAAATTTATTATATAAAATATGTGAAAGATGCAATTGTAATATTGGTGAATTTGTTCAATTTAGAAACACAATTCTTATTTATAAAATTTTAAGAGTCTTTTGTTTAAAAGAATTATTAAATTTTATTTCTATAAATCTAAATTTAATATCAACTCATTATGAATTTATATTTTATAAAAAAATAATATATATATATATAAATTAATAATTTATATATTAGTTTTATAGATTTTTAAAAATCTAGTTATATATATATGTGTGGGGGTTTAAAAATATTGGTGGTCACTATATTCACATAAATTATTTAGGGAGATCCACTTAAAGGGATCACTCATTAGTAGAGTCTAAACCCAAAGAGCAAAGAGCATAGAGGCGAATTGACCTCGTAACCTCCCATTGGAAAAGTGTTTTAACAACAAGAATTCAACCAATTGAGCTAACCTTGAGGCGTGCGCGCTCTCTCTCTCTCTCTCATTTTATTTATTTTTTGTTACAAACAAATTACTTTTATTTGTACATGAAAAATTATAATTTTTGAAAATATTATTTTAATCATTTTTCTTTAAATTAAGTAAAAAAAATTGACCTTTTTTCCCTATAGAATAAATGACGCGTAATTTTATTCACTAGAGAAGAAAAAAATTGCATTTTGCATGTGTTCCCGCATTCCAGAAAATTTAGACTGAGATATATCATTCTCCAACATAAGAAACCTCAAAGGGCTACCATCAAAGTCGTGGAAGAAAGCCAAAACGACAGACTAATTCGACCTTGGGGGCCGCATATACAAAACCTTAAATGGGAAGCTAACATCTAGTTCACATAATAGAAAACATATTGCCATGAACATGCCATATTACATAAAATCATACAGGGCACGAAGGCCCACCATCAAAACCCTAAAGGTTACAAACATTGCAAGGGTTGAAACCCAGAGAAGAGCAGTGGAATGACCATGAACGTTAGAAAAGAAAAAGTTGGAATCACAAACCCTAGAGACGAGAACAACCCACACCACAACAAGAGAAGAACCCGACCAGAGGACACCTGAAACAAACAATCGATGGTGGCAGAGGACTGACTGTGACCAACAACAGAACCTGGCGAGTGACCAAGGCAACCCAACAAAGCCCAAGCACAAGACGAGCCAATGAGAACAACTCCTGCAAGCAACATCGACAATGAGGAAACCTCCAAGCATGACCCACATGAGCGCTGAGAACAACACTTGCAATGAGAAATTAGGATGGTCATGGCAAAACTCGATCCAAACAAAGGAGAAAATGCAACACGAAACAAGGGGCGAAGGTGACTAGGGTTCAACTAATAAGCTCGCTCGCTCTCTCAATGTCCATCCCTCATTCACTCCTCCAATTGACTTAACATTTTATTATTAAAAATAAAATATTAACCTTTATTCAACGTTTCATTGTGACCATTTAACATTTAGATAACAACACATATAAATTCCATTTATAATGTAACTTGCTAAGAATAATATTATTTTTCTATATTAGTTATGGAAGAATGGCTTTTACAAATTAATAATGTTCTAACCTATTAATTATTTATTGTAGTTTATGTTGGACTAACCACCACACTTCTTGGAATTGATCATGTGAATTCATTGTTACTTTAAGAACATTGGTAACAACATTAGAGCTACAACCAAAAAGCCACACTCATACACAAAACAGATATGGAAAACAATGAAGCAAGGGACATAGCGAAATGTGTTCCAAAACCCTTGAAGGGGAATTATATTAAATGAAGTCATTCTATTGTGCTAGTGTATATAATAATAGGTGACTATAATAGCTATGTCAAATTGGAGATATAGTTCAACCATTTTTCTTTTTCTCTTTGTTTTCTAAACTTGTTCCTTTACCTTTAATTTTTATCTTCTTTTATTTTCTTCTTTGATCACCCTCAATCTTATTCACTTGTACCTACAATATCTAGACATTGTTAAAGTCATTAAAGGAGTAACTATCAGTTGGAATACATCAATCACTAGCCACTATATTGTCGACTCTCCCACTTTCTCGTACATGGTTCATTAACCTTTCTTCAAACACATGTTATCATACATGTATCTCCTACTCCACATGCATCATCATTTCCATCCTCATCCTAGGTTTTATATGTTGCAAAATAATAATTATGTTTCTAAATACAATGGGTTTATTGTTATTCGCTTTCTTTCAAAGTTCTTCTTTTTTTAATTCTATACATTCTAAAACAACAATCAAACCATAGAATGAAAGGGATTTTCCCAAAAGCAATTTTGATTAATAGGGTTTGATGATGAAGCCCTACAATGTCTTGTGATTAAACATCCAAGAAAGCCCTACTATGACATTCCTACTTAATGTGAACAACAACAATCCATATATTTGGCTAATTAAAGATTAGGTAAGCATGTCAATGATTGAGAATATTATATCCATTTTTATGTCCATGTACATAATTAAGGACGATCATATTCAAATATGTGTTAAGTGTGGTTGGTGGTTTCATCTTTGGGGATGCTATATCTTCTAGACTCTAGAGACACCCGTGAGTTTGTTTCATTGCTCTATATCCATGACACACACGCTTATAGTCATTCAATTTAGATTCCTCAAAGAAAGAAATATGTAAACTCAACTTAGATGGATCGAAATAGGAAATATGTAGAGACAATCTATGGCCTTCATATATGCTTTTCACTTTAGTAATTGATATGTCTTTTTTAAAGATTGGAGATTCGTAAACTACAATTACATGCAAATGCACTGACTAAGACTTTACGTTGTGTTTTTTAACACTTCGAGATTCATAAATTAAACACAAAAAAAATAATAAAAAAAAATAACAAATTGTAAGCAATGCATTTTCACTTGCTCGTGTCCTCTGCCATTGATTACTTTTGTTACCACTACTAACTCTGCCTCTCTTTTCCTATTTCTTAATAAATAAATAATCTATTAACCATATAAAAAAACTTATTTCCTTTGAATGACACAACACAATCATTTAGATTATCTTCAATATTCCTTCTCTCCACTTTGAAAAATATTCCTTATCTTATAAAAATATTATTTCATTCAAATTTAAATCATCCATTAAAAAGGTTTCATGTAATGACCTTTGCCTTTTGTATTTCCCCTTATTACTTTGCCCCTGATTTGGATTGGAGGGGGATTCCCCATATTACTTTGCCCTTGATTTGGATTGGAGGGGGACAACCCATTCATGTTCCTTTTTCCAAAGTTGGACATCATCCTATAAATCAGTGACGGGGAAATTTATGTATTCCAATCCAATGATGAGAAGTGATTATGGTACATTCATATTTTGATGTTGTGCCACCCAAAGTTTCCTAGGTAAATGATTTTCTTTGTCCTAGGAACCTTCCCACGCTGGAAGGTCCCACGTTAAACTAGTGGCTTCCCTAATAATTTCATAAGGGAGATCCCTCGTGCGTTTGATCCCCCTACTTCTTTTCATATGACATTATATTGTATCTTTTGTCCAATCATTCCTTCTCACATGTTAAGCTACCCATTCTTAAGTGAGCACATAACAACACATGCCAACCTTAATAAGGGCACTCTTTTTAATTCTTTGTTATTAAGTCATAAGTTTATTTAATTTAACCATTAATTATTGATATGGATTAGTGAAATTAGGTTGGAGAACATAGATTTAAATAAATATAATTATAAGATTAACAATATAGTTTTTAGTGATGTTTTTTTACTTAAAAGTAAAGATTTTTTGAATTATAAAGTAGAAAAATAACAAACTTTATTAAAAAAGGACTTGATATCAAACTACCATTAGGTAGAGCTAAATAAATATGAGTTCAATAAAATTTATATGTATACGAGTTCAATAAAATTTATATCTATAACTTATGCAGACCAACTTTACCTAATATGAGTTCAATAAATATAAACCAATATAATTTATGTTTATATGAGTTCAATAAAATTTATATCTATAACTTATCAGACAAACTTCACCTACCCATTGAAAGGTGTGCTAGACACTGTTATTACTTAGGAGAACCCTGTTTGTGTTAGTCTCCTTAGATAGTGCTCCTTTGGGAAGCGAAAGGAGGTATAAATAAGATAACTTTGATCATGTAAGGGAGCTAGGCCTTTTAACCTTTTCAAGCAGTAAGATTTTTAACCTTTTTAGGTGATATAAAAATAATTAATTAATAACATAATTTCTTTTTTTCTAATGCAAGATTCATGCCTTCTATTCCAAATAATCAAAAGGAGAAATTTACATATAATACAAACAACCAAAGGCTAAACCATTTAGCCTAGGGTTTTTCTTCCTAACCCAAAGGTCGAAGTACCCAGGGACCCATACAACTAGAGCAGAAGTATCCCAGATCCGAAAAAGAAACGCCCCCCAGCTAAACAAAATTTTAGTTCCACGGAGAGAAAAAAGCAAAGCGTGAGTGGCCAGCCTAGTCACCCTTCAAGACCCGGACCCACCAGCCTGCACGCCATATCATGGCCGTTGATTAACCTCACCAAATCCAACGGTGGAGGATCATCTCGCATGAATAAGAAGCTCCGAGAATGCCCGCCCAATGAGGGTGGTATTCTCACACCTCCCTTGGCCACGTGTAGAGTGGTGAGTGGAATCACGTTCATCTCAGAGAAACCGCTCTCGGCTTTCAGGGCGCGCGATAAACCATAAAACACCCCACGGCCAGTATTGACACTATGGGTAGTAATGCGAAGGGTTTCCTGTCGACTGAGAAAGTCGAGGCACTGGTCCTTCACATCACCCCTGCTCCTCAATCGCTTGATTCCAAGGAAGAAGGAAATCTTCTTACCACCCTTGATAGTCGTCATCCGAGCATCCAAGAATCACTGTCTACAAAACAACTTCCAACTGAGACCCCTGTGATCGTGCTTTCCTGGGCTGAGAAAGCTAGTAGAGACCTATATCCCCATTAAAAAATCATCTCTGAAACACCACTTCATATTGGACCCAGTTTCTCCGGCTGATGACCAACTCTGTTTCGGTATAGAGCTCTGTCCTCATTCGCTTGATTGAGACAGTTCTCCCTCAAACTACCCTGTGGCATCTCTTGCCATCTAAACTTGACACTGCTTTTGGTGCAACGAGCCCCTTTATTAGCAAGAATATATGCCAATTTATTGGTCGTTCTTCGCACATGAGTGAAACTTACGGTTCTCAAGTGCAGAAGGTGGAACTGTATCCTTTGAAATACCTAAAGCAGCCTCCAGTGTCTTGAGACCTTTTTTGGCGCAGAACCACAACAAATTCTCTTGACTGAATTGATGATTAGCTCAGATTCAGCTTTAATTATGATGTTCTAAAGATTGTCCTGCTTTAGGATTTCTAAACATTGTTCTAGTCCTATAAGCTCTGCCATATTGTTTGTGGCTCTTCCCAAATGGCAATGAAAAATAAAATGGATGCCCCCATTTTCATCCCTTAACACCCCACCATAGCGAGCAATACCTGGATTGCCTTTTGAGGCTCCATCTATGTTGAATTTCATAAAACCCTAAGGGGGAGGGTGCCAAAATTCTTTCTCAGTGATCATTTTCTTTACCTTCATGTCCATGCCTTGAGGAATAAGCCCCTGCATTCCCAACTAAAGAAGTATCTGCATATCAGCTCGTGAAGGGCTTGCATTAAAGTTCCCACCGTCTCCTTGATCTGTCGTAAGATCTGAGCCATGATGCTCTGGTAGGAACTTTTTTTGCTTTTGAAGATTATGTTGTTCCTTTCTTTCCAAACATTCCATATTATGAAGCTTGGATTTAAAGCCCAAGCTTTGCTGATTATTTCATAATCAAATAAGTTTCCTCTACAGTTATTAAGGGTATTGGTGATGCTCCCTCTGTCCCTGTCTGTCTTTCTGAAAATGAAGGCAAAAGAATCCCACAAGTTGGAGGTGAATATGCAGGTATTGAGTAGGTGCTCCATCGTTTCCTCTTTAGACTCACAAAGTTGGCATCTAGATGGTCCCAGCACACCCCTCTTCCTAATGTTCTCCCAAGTGAGAATTTTCTTATGATGCACCAACCACATGAAAAGTTTGGTTTTCATCCATCCTTGGTGCCTCCATAGGTTCTGCCAAACCCTATTCGGTTCATTAGAATCAAGCTCCACGATTAAGTGCTTTGCCTCCTTAAGATTAAAGGTGCCTTCATTATTATTGCCCCATCTAAGTTGGTCATGATCCTCTGAAACCAGTATTTTCCTTTGGTCCAACATTGTTATAAGTGCATTAGCTTTTGTTTTCAAGGGGTTGTCATCCCTGTAATCCATATTCGTCCAGGTACGCCATTTTCCTTCATTACTTGTCTGATCCCAAAAATCCTTTACCCTAAGCAGCCCTTTGGTGTCAGTGTCATTCTTGAGATCCACAAAGTCCTCTCTTAGTAGTAGAGGTTCTTGTTGCCATTTATCCTCCCAAAACAATGCTAGATCTCCCACTCTGATTTCCCATAAACTATTTTTTTGAACGATGCTTCTATTCTCCCATGCTTTATTCCAGATGTACGAACCTTTTATGATGCTAGACATCCTTATGAGGTCACTATTTTGCCAATTGCTTGCGTATTTTTCTTTCCAAATACGAGCCCACTACACCTCTGGATCTTTGACCCATCTACACTATAATTTTTCCCCTAAAATTTTGTTTAGCATTTTCAGGTCATCCAAACCAAGACCTTCATGGTTTTTAGGTCTACAAATATTATGTCGTCTACAAATAATGTCCCAAGCAACCAAGGCCCATTTCTTTTTCTCCTCCCCCTTACCCCAAAGAAAGTCTCTTTGAATGATTCTAAATTGATGAAAGACTCCTTTTGGAGCTGGAAGGGTTGAAAGCATGAAGATGGGGATAGATTGAAGGATAGCCTTTGTAAGCACTAGTTGGCCTACCAAGTTTAAAGATCTAATTGTCCATTTTCGGGTCTTGTCCTGCATCTTGTTAATCACTGGCTCCAAAATACTCTTGTGAAAAGGTTTGTCAGTTAGTGGAACTCCCAAGTATTTGGAAGGTAGCACATCTCTTTGAAAGCCCAGAATTCTAGAGATATTCCGTTAAATAGCAATATTAGTATTAAAGAAGAAAATTTTAGACTTGGAGAGGCTTACCACTGTACCCACTGCCATGGCAAAGTCACTCAAGATTTTTTTATAAGCTAGCGCCTCTTTTACCATGGGGATGCCTTGAAGCATGATGTCATCTACGAATTGCTGATGGGTCAAAGTCTGTCCAGTCTCAGAGAGTTTGAGACCCTGGATAGTACCCACTTCTTTAGAATGCTTAATAGATCGCCCAAGTCCTTCCATCATATGGATGAAGAGAAAGGGGGAGAGAGGATCTCCCTGCCTGAGGCCTCTCGAAGGTTTAACAATCTTAGATGGAGAACCATTAACCAGAATTGAAAAACTAGATGAAGTCACCAGGGCCATAACCCATCTTACCCAGTTGTGGTCAAATCCAAAGGCTAGAAGGACCTTCCTGATGTAGGTCCAATTCAACTTGTTATAAGCATTGGCAAGGTCCAATTGCATAATCATTCCAGCCTTCCTATTAATTAACAACGAATGAACCACCTCATGTGCTTGGATGATGTTATTGAGGATTTTTCTACCCTCCACATAACCTATTTGCTCCACAGAAACTAGAGTGGGAAGAAGGAGTTTGAATCTAATGGCAATTACTTTGGATATTATCTTGTACACCACATTGCACAAAGCTATGGGTCTGAATCTGTCTAGAGTCAGAGCATTGTCTTGTTTGGGGATCAGAGAGATGAAGGAAGTATTGAGCACCTTCAAAATGTTTCTACTTATCCTGGAGTCCTCCACGACATTTAGAATATCTTGCTTGACAATGCTCCAGCAAGCTTTAAAAAATCAACATTGAAACCATCAGGGCTAGGTGCTTTTCCATTCTGCATTTCTTTGATAGCATCACTAACCTCCTCTTCATTCACCGACCTATTGAGACTGTAATTATCTTCTCTTGTTACTAGCTTAGGAATGTGCTTAGTGAAGTCCTTGATAAAATGATCTCTATCTATGATGGTCTCCTCTATGATACTTCGAAAGTGCTGAACCAACATAGCTTCTATGTCTTCATGGGTATTGAGTACTTGACCTTTTGAGTCCTTAATCATTGATATCCTATTATGCAATGTGTTCTCCATTGTAGATCTGTGGAAAAACCTTGTGTTTCTCTCCCATTCTTTTAGCCATTGAACTCTTGATTTTTGTCTCCAAAATATCCCCTCTTGCTTGCATAAGTTCTCCCAATCTCGATGAAGCTTGGTGGCTTGATCGTTCCTTGCCTTATCAAAGCCATCCATTATGAGGGCTTGATTGAGTTCCTGCATTTTACCTTCGACAGCTTTTTTCACTTCAAAAATATTGCCAAACTCATTCTTGTTCCAATATTTGAGTCTGAGCTTGATATGTTTCAGTCGTTTGTGTAGTAGAAACATTCTCGTACCCTGAATATGCAAATCCTCTATCCACCATTTTGCAATGTTGCTAAGAAAATCTGGGTGGGTGAGCTAGATATTCTCAAATCTAAAAGATTTTTTCTTGGGGGTGCCAATGCCCTGAACCTAAAGTTGGACAGGCCAATGGTCCGAGCCACCGAAGGGGAGAATTCTCACTATCATATCAATGCCTGTGAGCATGAGGTCCTCTGAGATAAGGAATCTGTCTAGCTTTGAGGCTACTTGAGACTCTCCTCCTCTCTTATTGTTCCATTTAAAGAGGCCATTACTCATATTTGTGTCAACTAGCTTCATGTTATCTAGAAAATTATGAAATTATATAGAGTCTTTTCTTAAAGTTTTGGTCCCTCCTTTTTTCTCCGTAAGGGATTTGATCATGTTAAAGTCCCCGCCCATTATCCATGGTATTCCTGTGTGTCTATCTCTTAGCTCCACAAGAGAATCTAGAAGCCCGATTTTATCATCAGGTCTTTGAGGGCCATAAACATTTGTAATTAAATACATCTCCCTGTCTCCATAGGTCGAATAACCATTGATAAGTAATTCCTTGATGCCTCAACATCTATTATGCCAATCTTTTGGGGGTTCCAAAGAGTAAGGATACCTCCTGCTATTTTCTTTTCTTTGACTTCTAGAAACTCATATTTATTGAGCCATTTACTGTGTATTTCCTTTATTTGTTGAAAGGAACATTTAGTTTCCTGGATAAAGGTCATGTCCAAAGCTTCTTGTCTCATTCTATTGTTGAGTATCCTTTGTTTCCTTTTACTTCCTAGACCTCTGATATTCCAAGATGTTAACTTCATTATGAAATATTTGTAAAGGAGTAGCTAGTTAGATCTTTCATCTTACCTGAATCTATCATTAGTTTTCCACATTCCATCAATAACACATTTAGTTTTTTTCTGCCCCTTTTCTTCCTTGGATTATTGGGAGCTAGTCTTGGTGTGGTTTTCATAATTTTCACCCCTTTTTGGTATGTTTTTGTCCTTCCAGCTCGTTAATTTGAGTTCTCCATAGGAACAACTACTGCACTCTGTTAAACTCTTCTTGAGGTAATGAGTCCACCCCTTTCATGGTCCCCTGTTTCAAGAATCCTTCCAGAACTAGGTGTTCTCTGTCAAGAATATCCTGCAGTTCATGATCCTCCATTTCCATCTCACTCGGGGTCATTTCATGGTCCATTTCCAGTTCCTCGTTGTTCTGCGTAGTCCCTTTCTGTTTATAAGTGTCCTGTGTTTTCACACTATTTTATTCCTTATCTTTATCCCCTGGGCTTCCCTCCATTTCCTGATCTACCTTTGTTGTCTCTTCCTCTTCTTCTAATACTTGGAACCTATTCGGATTGGCCTCATGCCCCTCAGTTTGATTTTTCGTTGGCCCCCTCTTACCCCCTTTTCCTCTATATCCCTTTTTGTGAAAGATTTCAGTGTCTTTCACTGTGGTAGCTTTACTTTTGGTCTCTATTTTACTAAGAGGGCAATCTCTAAATAGGTGCCCATGTTCATGGCACCTTCAACATCTAAAAGGAATATGTTCATAATCCACTGTTTGCACCCATTCTTCATCAAAAACTTCCAAGATGACCTCATCCGGTAGAGCTCTAGAGAGATCCATCTCCACACATATTCGGGCGAAGGAAGTGTATTTTCCCCTTCTGGTTGCCTCAGATGCTTTGACAAAATGCCCTAATTTATTTCCTATTGCAGATAAAGATTCAATTTGCCAGTAATCTAGAGGTAGGGAATAGAGTCTTACCCAAACCAAGACCAAAGTGAAATTCTCGCGTTCTGGTACAAAATCCATCATCCAAGGCCGCATATAAAGGCTTGCAACTGCATAGAAATAGGGCCCTCCTTCAAACACCATGTCTTTGTCCTCTATATTTGTGAAGACTATCGCGAAGAAACCTTTTGATCCAATGTAGGTCTATGCCTCCTTTAGGTTTCCAGTGGTATTTAATCCACGCCTACAGTGCCTTCTCAGTGGGCCATAATCCCATGAATTTACAAATGATGGCATAGGTCCGCATGTGATCCCTGTGCGCCCGTAGTGCAAGATCATTTAAAACTACTCTGGGTGTGACCTCAGCCTTAGGCTTACATGGACCCTTTTGCATTTTGTTTTCTGCTTCCTTTTTCTTGTCCTCTTCCTCATTTTCTTTTGATCTGTTGTCCTCCCTTGAATTGGTCAAATCCTGTGCCTCTTCAATGTTCCTCTTCCCTTTTGCTGAAAGACCTCTAGCCGTCTCCAATTGTTTCTTCCCCTGCTTAGCTGTAGGAGGGAGTGGAGCTCCCTCCTTTGCACCCCTCCATGGTATTCAACACCTGAAAATTCTTGAAACCCTAGCTCTTACCAATCCTGCGCCATTGTTCGCTCTCTCGTGTTTTTCAATAAATAACATAATTTCAAAATAAGAAAAAAATTACAATTTATCAATGTGCACAATTTTTAACAAAATAATTTAAAATTATAATTCCCTTGAATCAACAAAGTTAATATGAAATATTAATAAGAAAATTATATAATAAAAACAATTTAAACATAAAGATAAATATATGTTCAAATTTAAAAAGAGTAAGGTATATCCAATTTTAGAAACTATATATTACTTGAAATTTTTTGTTTAATAAACAAAAACATTTCAGATACTAATTTGGATGGTGCGCAAAAGGATTATTTCAATAAATACATAAATTTTATATACTAATTTAATGTTTAATTAAACTATAATTTTAAATTAAATTATTATTATAAAAATCTATTTTTTAAAATAATATATGAAAAGTTAAAATATCAATATTTAATTAACACAATTTAAACTTACTTTAGTAGCCCAAAAAAAAGTGAATTAAACATTTCGATTCAAAGAAATTCTATATATTTTTAACCATACATTTGAAATGAGAACCACAAGGTAGGTAGCAATATAATATCTTGAATTTTTTTGCTTTATTTAGATAAGGGTTGCTTTATAGTTGAGCATTGCTTTACAATTTGATTGAGAGTGCAATGTTTTTATAATTGAGAATTGCTTTATAATTGCTTTAGAGTGCAATGTTTTTAGTAATGGTAAGGAAATGTTAGCACTACAATTTTCTTAATAGAAAAATATTTCAAAGTTTCGTTAACTCGATTTATATTTTAATTTATAAAATCAACTTTAGTGATAGTGAATGTTTTAAAATTTTGTTAATTATATTCCCTTTTAATTTATAAAATTAATTTTAGTGTTTGGTTAATCATAATAGTATTAATAATTTAAGTTTTGACCAATTATTTTAGGATAGCAAAATAATCCATTTAAATATTTTATTAAAAATATATATTTATTTTTTATTTTTTATTTTTTTTACAGGAAAAATTAAAATTTTTATTAAAAAAATAAAAAGTTATAGAGTAGATGCATCAAAGTATTCAAAACTAAATTGTGAATCTATCATAAGTAGAAAGTGAAACCACAACATATTGAGAGAAGTGATAAGGGCCTTTGCTCAAAACTGATGATCGTATGAAGTAAAACTTAGGCTGAAATTAAAAACAGGGTCTCTCCAAAAATTCGGAGAAAACAACCCATAAATACATAAGAGATATAGAAGTATATCCATAGTCCAACTATAAAAAACATGGGACATAAACTAAAAAGTGGCCATAACCCATAAAATGTCCAGCCCCACAACAACAAGATACAAAGATAAAGACCATAACAAAAATACCAAATGAAACCATATTTTTATGAGTATGGAGGTAGATCTGACTTGATGACATGCCCGTTGTCTGAATCAATTATATGCCAGGAGTCTAGAGTCTGCTGCAAACCTTTTTTAGAAAAGTAATCTACTTCCATATTCCTTTCCCTGTAAATGTGACAAACAGAGAAAACAACAAAGGGTGATTTGATAAAAGAAATTTCTTCTAAAATAGGAATCAATGTAAGATTTTGACAACGTTGTACATTGTTTGTCCAATTTATCACATTCAGAGAGTCACCAAAAATATGTATTAAATCAATCCCAAACTATCTTAACCAACATAAGAGAAGTTTCAAAGTTTTTAGTTCTACATAATTGTTTGAACCAATGCCAATGCCCACTGAAGCTTTTAGGATTTTGTGATCATTCATGTGAATTATGATCCCTACCCTACATCGATCATGAGTGTTTGAAGCCCCATTGAAATATGCCCAAGGTATACCAGGTGTGATGATTTCTTCTTGAATGTTCTGAAAAGCTAAAGCATGAGTGGTCTGAGAGATCATCTCATAGATAGAGGCACACTGAATAGAAATAAGATAGGGATCTGAGGCCTAGTCCTTAAAAATGCTTTTGTTCCAAGCTAGCGAAATCCCCCAACAAATAGTTGGGAGCATGTTCCTATGATGAGAATCAGGTGAAGACGACCACCAATTTTTCCAAGCCTCCACTAAGGAAAAACCAGTCCAATGTGTAGTAATACCAACAACCTTCATAAAGAAATCCCATATTCTTATAGAAAAAGGTCAAATTAAAAAGAGATGGGAAGAGCATTCTTCAATTTTTTTGTAGAGGGTGTACCAACTCGGACCATGTTTGTTTCTTTTTTGGAGGTTGTCCCAAGTTGGAACTTTGTTCCTGAGAATGCACTAGAAAAAGAGTTTGGATTTTGCAGGGCAACTAGGTTTCCACAAAGGCTTGTACCACCAGTGCCAAAATCCACCATCCCTCTGATCCATTTAAAGGTTGTAACCAAATTTTGGAGCATAAAAATCACTGGGAGAGTAGACCCATCAGAGATCATCAACCCTTTCCCTTATACGGACATTTGATATTTGCAATTCCAACGAGTAGTCCTTCCAAACACCCTCCCACTGGGGCTCGAGGTCTAAATCCTCAGCCGAATTCCATCTCTGGTTCTAAAAAGAAGTGGTTCCCTCATTTGAGATTTGATTAAGAATATAAATCCCCTTAGCAACAAGTAACTCTCTCAGCTCCCTTGGAAGAGTGAAATCCGTGTTACAACCAACCCAAGGGTCCACTCCCACTTGAACACTAATACCATTCCCAAACAGCCAGGACAAACCATCAACAACAATGTCAAAGGACTTAATCGTAGCCTTATAGATGACTGAAGAGTTTCTTGAGGACTTTCCTGGGGTTCTCAGCTAAACACCAAAATCCAAGGGATATATATATTTCCTTTTTATCATAGATTTCCAAAGGTTGTCCTTAATAATACTCCAACCTGATTTTTTTGCCAAAGAGCAAGGAAAACATGTGAGATCCTTTATGCCCCACCCACCCTTATCTTTTGGATGAGAAATTTTCTCCCAAGACACCCATGGGAGAACATCATCTTCCTTAGAGCCCACCCATAAAAACGACCACATATATTCTGGATAAGAGAAAGAATTCCTTTCAGGACCCAAGAAAGTGCAATCCAGTAAATTGGGATGGCCAATAAAATTGATTTGATAAGAACCAAGCGTCTTGCTCTAGAGAGCCACTTAAAGCTCCAGTGCTTAACGCACTTTTCAATTTTTGTAACTAACCAATTCCAGTCCGATTTATTGTAGGAGACCGACTTTAAGAGGAACCCAAGGTATTTAAGGCTTTGTGTCAAAGAATTAAATTCAAAGGGAAAAATGGATAAAGATATATTTATCTTCACCCCAGAGAACCCATTGTGAGTAGTAGAGGATTTGTGTGAATTTATATTCATCCCAATTGCCTTAAGGAATAAATCAAGAATTGACTGCAGCTAAGCAATTTCTCCCATAGACCCATCACAAAACAATAAAATGTCATCCACAAAAAGAATATGTGTAATAAATAGATTTATAGCAATTTCAATGCCTTTATATTCATCCCTTCTGATGGCAGAATGAATCAATTGACCCAAACCTTAAACAACAAAAAGGAACAAAAGTGGTGATAAAGGGCATCCTTGACGAATACCCCTCTAGCTTGTGAAAAAAGGGGAGGTCGCCCCATTGATGAGAGCAACAAGACTCACATTAGTTATACAACCCATGACCCAATTGATAAAACTAATATTGAAACCCATGTGAGTCATCAAAAGATGCAAAAACAACCAACTAATCTTGTCATAAGCCTTTGAAAGATCAATATTAACAATCATCCATTTTTTGTTGTATCTTTTGATACTGTGTAGACATTCCTAGGCCTCCCCAATGGCTTCATGGATTTCAGACCCTCAAGGAACCCAAACTGTTCTTGTGAAATATTTTTTGAAAGGATTGTTTTTAAAAGTTTTACAATAGTTTTGGAAATAATTTTGTATGTACAATTGCACAAAGAGATGGGTTTGAAGTCATCAAAGCTTTGAGGATCATCAGAATTGGAATTAATGTCAGGAAAGTTGAATTAAGAGGATCATGCACAAAACCTCTACTTCTGGACTCCTCCACTAGTCCTGCAAGGTCATCCCCCATTAGGTTGAAAAAATGTTGGAAGAATTCCACCGTCTAACCATTAGGACCCAGGTTCTTCTCCTTTTGCATAGAGTGAAGAACTCCCTCCACTTCCCCTTAGAAACAGGGGCCATGAGGATATCATTATCATCCTCTTCAAAAAAACTAGGAAAGAATTGAGCGACCCAAATGACTTCAGCAATGGTGGCCTCAGGAGGAGCTTTAAACATGGATTTGAAATGATAGACCCCCATAGCTTCCAACTCGCTAAAAGAAGATTTTGAAACCCCTTCATCATTTTTCAGTTCCCAGATAGTGTTTGAATTTTTTTTTCCCTTGGCATAGTTCTGAAAAGAATTATAGCTCTCATCCCCAACCTGAAGCCAAATTGCTCTACTTTTTAACCTCCATTTTTATTTAATGTCTTTCAGAATCCTATATCTTTCACCCTCCTTAGCTTTTATCCTCACTTTTTCTCTTCCATCTCATACCCATCCCCTTCCAGACTTTCTAAAGCCTCCAATTCGATCTGAATAGATTTTAAAGCCGCTTCATCCCTTACAAATTTTCCTTAGCCCAAGAGATCATTGATTGTTTTAATTTTTTAGCTTCTCCATAAACGATTGGGCACAGATAAACCTAGTGTTCGGTTTTGAGAACTCCAAATCTCATGAACCAACTTATTGTAGGAAAAATATTTAAGCCAGGAAGAGTTAAATTTAAAAGGAGAGCCATGCTTCTTGCTAGCGCCTTTTAGTTCCAAAAAAATTGGAAAGTGATCTGAATCCCCAGAACCAACGCATTGGCGAAAGAAAGGAATTTGTGCAGCTAAATCTTCTTTAATTAGGAACCGGTCTAAAAAAATTTCCACCCTTGCCTCACCAACCCTCCTATTTCTCCAGGTAGGTTTTTCTTTTATAATATCAACACCAATAAATCTCCCCATCCGAATATTGTCTATAAAGAAATCAGCTGAAGGGTCCATCTGTCCATTTGGTCCCCAAGATTCAGATAACCCTAAGGAGACATTGAGATCCCCTCCCACCACAAGCTTTGATAAATTAAGCAAATATTTTGAAAACAATTTATTCCAAAAAGGGATACGTCCCTGGCAAGGTCCATAAATGTTTAAAAGAGTTAGGTTTGAATAGAGTTCCGAGGAGTAAACCTCTGGTCCAAGCATCAGATCAGAACCCCAAGAATTTAAGACTTTTAAACTACTATCCATAAACCCCATCACCAATCCCCCTGAATGCCTGCATGCATCCAAATCCACAAAGGACCAACCAGGCAACATGTTTCTCAAGATATTTATTACAGAATCCCCAGGACCAAGAGTCTCTTGAAGCATAATAACATCACAACAGATATTCTTAAATAAATGTTTTAAAGCCAACTTTCTGTGAGGACTGGCGATCCCTCTGAAATTGAAGGACAACAAAATCATTTGGAATCTGATATAGGGGTCATCACTACTCTAAGAGACCCTTTGAGGGGGAGTTGTTTTCCATCAACTATGTCAAGCTTAACTTTTAACTGGGCCTTCGAAATGTTCATTTTCTTGCCCTGAGTTTTAGGAGGACCCGCAGTGTCGAATAATAGGTCGATACCACCCACATGATCATCTAGAAGTTCTCTTTTGTCCCGAGGACGAAGGTTATAATGAGGCTTATTAGCGAAAAAAAAAAAAGGGGTGGGTTGAACAGAGCCTACCATAGAGGGTCCCAAAAGGTTTATTATCAACATCGATTTAAAAATATTGTTAGGGGCCAAATAAATATTGCATTGAGGAGAAATAACATCAATAGGAGGCCTAGAAGGACCAAGCCCAAGCATAGGATCCACAAGGGGCATACACAGAAACGAAAGAGAAGGAGGAGGGGAAGTAATGGTTCTTGCAGGATGAGATGCCTCCACCTCTACCATCTCATCCCGCAAGTGAACAATTGAAGGTCTTTCAACCTCTATAGGTACCACCCGATGATCCTCATTGACCACAAATTGAACCATAACCTTTGCTTAATGATCCCTCGGAAAAGCTACCTGCTTCATAACAACATCCTCAAGCTTCTCTTGCATTTCTTGAATCAGCTCCACCTTGTTTCTCCTCCGGCATCTAAGTCCTAATGGACAGTATGTTGCCAAGTGGCCATGTTTGCGGCAATGGTGGCATCTATAGGGAAAACTTTCATAGCTAAGCAATTGAATGATAGAGTAGCCATCCACCTGAATCTACATCATATCCACTAAACCCTCCCTCAGGTCCAGTCTTACCAGAATACATGCCACCTTTCTTTCCATAGTCACTTGAAAGGGCATATCAACTTCCAGAAAAGTACCCAGAATGTTCACAATCGCCTTGAAGAGATCCATCGACCAAAGCTGAGGGGAAAGTGACGGAAGACACACCCATATTGGGACCTCTCCTAATATTTCTCTTTGAGCATCAAAGAGGGGTGTCCATCTTTTGAAGAAAATTGAGGCTTTCCCAAAACCCCAGTTTCGCTCAAGCACCCAATCTACAACATCCACATTAGAGAAACGAACCATGAACCAACCCCTTATCAAACAAATTACCTCTACCTGTGAAATTGGCCCTGTGTTCCTTTCCTTACTTATCCATTCCTTGATGAAATTAGCAGTAAATTTTCTTCCCTTACCTACCCCACTATGATGTGCTCTGATGCATCCATAACTTCATCCATCTGAATGTTTACCCCCAAAATTAAGATTAGTTTCTCCGCTTTCTTTCTTATCACCTTCCCCTTCTTCCTTTTCAGACTTGAGGACTGGTCGATAACTAAATGGGTAATTGAAGTATTTTCTTTGTCCTCATGGCTTTCAAAACCCAGGATACCCTCAAAGGGATCATTTGATGATATTCGACAGAGCTTCAAAATCCAAAGCCTTCCCACTTGTGCCAATAATGGGGGGATGATTTCCCTCCAAATCCTGTGAACCCGCCTCAATATGTCCAACCAAATCCAACCCTTGGTGGGAAAAAACTAGAAACCCTAGCTCTTCGTTCTCTGATACTTCCTAAAGTGGCTAACCCACGAACGAATTTGCCTCCGGGAAACCAATAAAAGACTTCTCCCCAGTACCATCATTCTCAACAGCGAAACAAAATGACCCTAAAAGGTTGATGGCACAAGTCGAAACATGAAATTTACAGTTAAGGGTTCGGTACAGGCTCAAGCGTGTCGCTGGCCGGTCCACCCCCAAGACTTCGATTAAACAAGTTTGCAGTCCTTCCTTCCTCTTGAGCCCACTACTCCTAACAATATCTTCCAAACCACCTGTTTGAAACTCAAAAACAGAGACCGAAAAAAAGGTTTTTGGGCTTACATGCAAAAAATATAAATTATATTCATAATATATATATTTTTAATATAATTATTATTATATTTTTTTAACTAGAAAAATGATAATATTAATATTATTTAATATAAATATAATATATATATATATATATATAATATATATATAATATATATATATATATATATATAACTCATTTACATTTTTAAAACATTCCATAAATATAATTTATAAAATTAAGATGAAAAAATAAATATTTGGAGACTTACTTTAAAATTGTTACGCATAAACATAACTTAAAATCAAAATAAAAAATTAAATAATTGGACACCCACTTTAAAAATGTTACACATAAACATAACCTAAAATAAAAATAAAAAGGTCGTGGAGGCAGCGTAGTGGTAAAGTCAACCTCGTCATGACGGACTGCTCTTGTGTTCGATCCCAAGCAAGGTCGTAGCTCATCGTGCGAGTAGTAACTGAACCGGGCCAAGCCCACTACCTTTAGTTAGGGTCATAGAAAAAAAATGCTTTGCTGGTAGCGCGCGCCGGCCCTAAGACGATCATAGTTGCGCAGCTTCGCGTTCTGGGCCTTGGCCCTGCCATGGCCCCTCCGGATCAGCCTCAGGAGGACCTCGATCCTCAAAGAGCTTTCTCGGAACTGGTAAAATATCTCCCTCCTCAGCAACTCAGGCCATCAATTTCGAAATTTGTTAAAAAACTTGACATTCTTCAGGAAGTTCAGCTGCCTCCAACCCTTCCCGGCATGGCAGCGATTTCTCTTGCAGAGAAAGGACTTATAGGTTATTTCATAGGCCTCTGGCCTTTGTCGAGAACAATTCAGAAATGGGTCGAACGAAATTGGTCGGACAAGATCTCAGGGAAGATATCGATCAGATTTTGCAGAAGAGGGTATTACACATTCCATTTCGAAACCAAAGCAAACAAGGACCTGATATTCAGAAACGGACCATATTTCATGGATTCCAGGGGTCTCTACCTCAACAAATGGACCCCAAACTTCGATCCGGAACTGGATATCCCCAATGTTGTTCCAGTTTGGGTCCATCTCCCTCACTTACCTCTCCATTGCTGAGGAGATGAGTCGGTTCGGGCCATTGGGAACACTGTTGGCAAATACATCGATCGTAGCGAGCCCAAGGACAACATGCAAGCCTGTGCTAGGATATGTGTTGAAGTGGATCTAGGTCGAGGACTGCCGGAAGAAATAAAGTTAAAAGTGGACGACTGGAGCCATATACAGTAGCTGGACTACGAGCAGATACCGTTTAAATGCAAGGTATGTCACGAATACAGGCATTTCGCTAACAGATGTACTAAAACTGTAAATGTAGAGAATGAAGAGCAAGATGGACAGTGGGAACCTGTTAAAAAAAAGAAATCAGCTCCCCCAGATAAGCCATCCAAGGATTCGGGCAATCCCGGTCCCTCTGTCCAACGTACCTCCTCCCCATCCTCCTATCCCTCTGAAGCCCTCCTTCCCGATCCTCCCCTCCCCTCCTCTTCCAACCCTTTTTTGATCCTTTCCACTGATGACTCCACCCCTGATATCCCCTCCTCTGAGCCCCCACTCTCCCTTCAGCCTTAGACCATCTCTTCTCAACCCTCCTTCAAGCCCCACACACCAAGGATTACCAAAATTTCTTCTAAAGAACATGGAGCATCTAGTGATTCGTTCAAAAAAACAGGTCCTGGCAGAAAAACCGCTAAACATCATAGGGATGAGAACGCCCAAAAAGACATAGCAATGGGCACGCAAACTCCAATAGAATCCTTTATCCTTGGACATCAAGAGAAAGAGATAAGTGGTAAAGACCACGAGAGGCGAGCACCTCTCCACACGCCCAATGCGCCATGTTGAAAATCCTTTCATGGAATAGTAGGGGTCTAGGGCACCCCTCTAAAACAGCTGCCCTCAGAGATCTAATTTACACTGAGAAGCTAGAAATAATGTTGATACAAGAAACAAAACAAGATCAACATGAAATGAAAAAAATTATAGAACAATAGAAGCGATACTTGGGCAGCATTAGTGAATCTAGAGGAGCCTCGAGAGGCATTGTTACCATTTGGGACAACAACAAATGGATTTGTACTGCTGCAAATCCTCATTAGAACTGGATTAGAACTGCTCTTGACAGCAGTAGAGGTAGTCAGACAGTGATCATTTACAATGTTTATGTTCCCAACCATTATAAAGAAAAAGAAATTTGCTGGGATGACTTGAAAAATAGCATTGATGGGGAAAGAAATCCAAATATTATAGTTGCAAGCGACCTTAACCTGATATTGCATGCAAACGAAAAAAGGGGAGGCACATTTACTTCAGATCCGTTTAGAGATCGCCTGGAGGCCATCATTCAGGACAAGGATTTAGTGGATATCATTCCCAAAAATCGCAGATATACCTGGAGCAATCGCAAAATTGGTAGTGGCAATATAATGGAAAGATTAGACAGATTTTTAGTTAATATCTCGCTCCTCTCAAATTTTTCTGTAGGATACGCCAATGCTCTCAGCACTTCTGCTTCTGATCACTATCCCATCACCTTAACTCTAGAAACCCACTGTCCTCTTAGGCCCATTCCATTCAAATTCAGTCCTCTTTGGAATCAGATCCCTGCGGCCAAAGGAATTGTCAAGGAAACGTGGAGCCAGCATGTGGAAGGCTCGCCAAGTTTCATTTGGGAGATGAAATTAAAAAGAACCAAGAAGGCTTTAAAGGACTGGGCCAAAGAAAGTTACCAAGAACCAGAGGAGAACAAAAAGAAAGTTAAAAATGAATTAGAAGTTGTGCAGGCAAGCATTGAAGAGCATGGATTAACACACCAAAGCAAAGAGCATGAAATGAATTATACAAACAGCTGAGCAGTATAAATAGGGAAGAAGAGACCAAATGGCGCATAAAATCCAGACATTATGGCTCCAAGGGGGAGACAAAAACACAACTTACTTTCACAAGCAGGCCACAGCTCGAAAGCTCAGAAATAATGTAAATACAATCCTGGATAGTGAAGGAAATCGATATAGTACTCAAGAGGCTATAAGGAAGGCAGCTTCTAAGCACTACAAGGACCTGCTAACTAAAGATAAAGGGGCAGAAGACTACACCGACTTGCTCCAGCACATACCCAAAGGAGTTACAAAGGAAATGAATGATAGTCTCAACAAAGAAATTGAAGAAGAAGAAATTAAAAGAGCAATCTGGAACCTGCACCCTGATAAAGCGCCAGGGCCTAACGGTTTCCCCATATGTTTCTATAGGGAGTGCTGGAATGTGATCAAAAAAGACCTGTTAAAGATGATTCGATGGGTTCAAAGAAAAAGGAAGATTGGAGGATTCACCAACTCTACTTTCTTAGCCCTCATTCCCAAAGAAAATCGGCCTTCCTTTTTCTCTAGATTCAGGCCCATATCCCTTTGCAATTCCTCATACAAAATTCTAACCAAAATACTAGCCACCAGATTAAAACCCCTTCTCCCCACCTTGATATCTGAAAATCAAGGAGGTTTTTTTCCGAACAGACATATCACTAACTCCATCCTTCTCGTCCAAGAAGCCATTCATTCAAGTCTATCCAGAAAAGAGAAAGGATTTGTCTTAAAGCTTGATCTGGAAAATGCCTTCGATAGAGTAAGGCACTCCTTCTTATCTGCTATTCTTACAAATATGGGCTTCGAAACTTCCTTCATTAATCTCATCGTTGCTTGTATATCCGGTCCCTGGATCTCCTCCTTGATCAATGGTAGACCAGGTGAAGCTTTCCAATCCTCCCGGGGTCTTAGACAGGGATGTCCTCTTTCTCCCTATCTCTTCATTCTCATGGCGGAATCCTTCAGTCAAGATTTGGATCACAACAGGAGAGTAGGACTCATAACTAGTATCAATTATGGGATTGGAGTAAAAAATATTAAACACTCTCAGTTCGTTGATGATACCTTGTTAATCGGAGGCGCCTCCACCACAATTGCAACAAGGTTCAAGAAAATACTAGATCAATTTATGGAGTACTCGGGAGGCTTGGTAAACCAGCTCAAAAGTTGCATCTACGGATGGAACACGACAAACCAAACTATTCATAGCATTGCCAACATATCGGGGTCTCTTGCAAATCCGATTGGACCCATTTTCATACTTGGGCATGCCAATCAGTTTGGGACCTTTGAAAGCTGAAACCTGGAACGGGATCATAGACAAAGTAAAGAGGAAAGTGCAGCAATGGGGAACAATATGGCTCAATCCTGCAGGCAGACTCATCCTTCTTAAATCAGGTATCACTTCCCTTCCTCTTTATCGTTTTTCTTTATATCAGGCTCCGGTTATCTTTCACCATAAATTGGAAGTCGCCCTTCGCCAATTCCTTTGGCAAGGGGGAAAGAGTGATAAAAGAAAGTTCAGTTTAGTCAATTGGAAGTAGGTTATACAAACTCAATATATAGGAGGCCTTGGCATTAGAGCACCAAAATTCTTGAATTTGGCCTTCGGTGCGAAAATTGTTTGGAGGCTAATAATAGGGCCCCCAATGTGGTGGAAAAGAGTGTTGGAGATCAAGTATCTAAACTTCCCCAGGCAACATCTTCTTGACTCCAATATTCCCAACAGAGACTCTACCAAAATTTGGAGGTTATGCAAGCAATCTCTCCCTATGATGATCCAAAATATTTCGAAAGTCCCAGGGGGAGGAGATAGCATAAACTCTGGAGCTGACAAAATATTGGGACACCAACCTCTGAGTATGCACAAAGAAGCCAACCTAGTCATCAAGTTCCTTAACAAGAAAGGTATTTATAAGCTAGCCGAAATCTCCAGTTGGGATCCTCATTCCAGTGCCTGGATAGGTTAGTCCTTCCCTGAAATTCCAAATGCATTAGAATCCAGTCTCAGTTGCCTAAAAGCCCTTCTTCACAGCAAAGCTCCTATTAAAGAAAATGAAGCGGACGGCTTTCGTTGGGACTCATCTGGGATAGAATACACAGTCAAAGCAGGCCATCAACAAATATGCAGCAACACCTTTCAATTTAATATATGGACACACTGGAAAATAGCTTGGCGAACAGAATCTCTCCCAAAAATAAAATTCTTCATATGGCTCCTGCTGAAAGGAAAAATTTTAACAGCAGAAAATTTAAAAAGAAGAGGTATCAATGGACCCTCCAGATGTCCCAACTGCTGCAAAGTTGAAGAGACAATGTATCATTTATTCATAGAATGCCCATTTGCTATTGATTGCTAGAGAAAGATGTCCTCCATTGGAGCTTCAAACTGGGACCCTCATAACACCATAGCTAAGACAATATATAAGTGGAGGAAATGTTGCCCCTGGAAAGAAAAAAGAAGTCACTTGGTAAAGAGAGTATGGAACGCTCTCCCTCGCACCTTGCTGTGGCGAATCTGGCTTGCCAAAAACAAAACAAAAAAAAATTCCAAGCTAAGAGCACAAATATTCGAACAACCTGCAGCAAAGCTAAAACGCTTGCCTTGGAAATTATCTCAATCAACACCACTGGTAAAATCGATGCAACACAGTACAGTGTTGAGGAGCGAGGCATAACTAGTATCTTGGAAAAACAACACAAATTATTAGAAGGCAATAGAAGCGAAGCTCAGAACAAATTAGAAATTAGATCATGGAAAGTTAGACTAAAAGAGCAGGACTTTGCCAATTGGATTCAAAAGAGCAACTACTACTCCTTGTTCTTTGACGAGGCATCCAAATCAAATCCTGGGATAGCTGGAGTAGGGGGACTGATCATTAACCCCAATGGGGAATGTATCCTTCAATATGAGTGGAGTCTAGGGGAGGTCTCGAATAACAGAGCCGAAGCTCTGGCTCTGTTCCAAGGTCTAACACAGCTTGGCAAATTGGGAATAAAGAAAGCACAAGTTTTTGGGGACTCCTCAATTGTAATCCGTTTAATGGCACAGCAGCAAAACTCCCCCAACATTCTGCTCCAACAAATAAACAGACGAAACCATATACTTCATCAAATGATGGAAGACATCAAATACTTCCATATTCTTCGAAACCTTAACAAGAAGGCAGATGAACACGCCAACAACGCGTGTGGAAGACCCGCTGGCACCTTTAGATGCAACTCCATGGAGTCGACCCAATACCTGCCATGATCTCATCGGAAATCTTCAACATCAAGCTCAAATTCGGTGTCAAGCCTAATTTTTGTCTCTTTTATTGGGCTAGCAACTGGATTGTCATCTGCACAGGGATAGTACAAGGACACGAAGACCGTAGAAGAATCATCAATTGGGTTAATCGAATCACGCCCGCCGGCATATCTCTCACTAGAGTTGTATTTCAGATGCTCTCGGATCTTTCTCAGATCTGCCAGCAGTCCCTCCTCCAGCAACCCGTGACTGGTCGTCTCTTCTCCCGCCTCTTTTCCTCCCTCTTCCCCCCTATAATTAACCTCCCCTTCCCCTTCTCTGGTGCTATCTACTTCTGTCTCGTGGCTCCTATTCCTTCCTGTTGTAAACTCCTCTTGTCCCCAGGTTCTTGCGGAAAGCTCTGTAACTGCTCTTGTTTCAATCTCTGCGCTTTTTGCTTGGTATTGGAACTCTGGATCGGCGTGATTAGCCCCTCCTTTGTCCGCTTCTTCTGCAGGCAATCCTCTTAGCAGGATTGGATCTCTCTCGCTCTTTTCATCCCAAGAGCCCAAAAATTTACTACTAGCCTTTGGTTTGTATCACTATATTTCTCTTCTGCCAGTTGTGTCATCAGGCGCAATTTAATCATAAGCCTCGCTATCCATTTTATCCCCCTCATGATGGACAAGCGAAATAAAGAGGCTCCCAGCTCCTCAAGTGCCAAACAGCCTGAAGTGGACCCAAATCTAGAGGAGTCTACTGCAAGACAAATCAGCCATATCGAAATCGACTAAAATGGTCTATAAATGTAAATTTTGGTTATCACAATATGTAAGAATCTATAGCAGCCTAGGCAATTTTAGAATCAGAATAAGCAGAAAAAGGGTCATAGAGAGAGCCTCATTTTGTAACTCTACTGACTCAGGCTGCCACCGGCATTTATTGTATGGCTGGAGATCTGACTCCCTTCTTTATTTCATACCTTAATATAGCAACCGACTTTGTTAAAAAAAAAAATCAAAATAAAGAACTACATTTACATGAAATGACAAACTCACAAACGCATGTTGATACCTCGTTTGTTTTGTTTTGTATTAGAATATAAAATATAAATAACCATAACGTTAAAAGTGACAAGGGACTAATAAAACCATAAGGTTTTCACAAAATATATTTTATGTTATACCCATGATAGTAAAATAGTTTTTTAATATTGAAAATAAAATTTAGTTTTCAATTATAAAGTTTAAAGTTAATGAATCCTATTAACAATTTAAAATAAGTAAAATTTTAATTAATGATTAAAAATTTACATTATTATTTTTTAAAAAAATTGGTTAACTTTTGAAATTACACTCGATGTTTGCATAAATATCATAAAACCTTTAACATTATTGCTTATGTTTCCCCGAAAAAAATTAAAATGCATTCAACAATATTCTTTCTATTAGTGATTCATTATTTTATAACATATAACATAAATGAATATCTCATTCTATAAAAGTGAAATGAAATATTAGGTGCTTTCTTTACCAAATGATTTTAGAAAGAAGCCCAAGTGAATAGATATTAAACATAATAAAAGTGACAATCTTATATTTTTATTAATGATAACCAATGCAATTTGCAGTATGAAAACATAAAATTTTGACATGGGATAATTTATTCAAGTGGGGTTTTCAAGGACTTGGTATTTGTATATTCTATAGAAATTCATTAGAATCTGCGGATCATATTTTCTTTTACTGCTCGAATTTGGAGAAGATTGCATGTTTTTGGAACTTTCCACACTTGGTTTCAAATCTGGAAGATTTAATTACTTAATGGACTGCATACTCTGTTGATGATTCTGCAACTCCTCTATTCACAATTTGGGAGATCTGGAATGCTAGAAACAAACACATTTTTGAAGGCATTCCAGTTGACACAAACATCAACTGTTATAAGCTGATCAATTGGGTGGGTGACTCTCTCTCATCCAAATTGACAAATAGGAATATGGTAAAGGCTAGACTTGCTCCTACTACCAATATGCCAGTTGGATGGTTCGATGGTGCCTCTCAAAGAGGAATGTGTGGTTGTGGTGCGGTTGTCATGCAGGACAACCATACTTGTTACACCCTTTACTGGAATGGAGGTCCAAGCACCAATACTAGAGCAGAAACCATGGCTCTTTGGGGGTTGCTCTAGTTTGCAAAAGAAAGTAAGATGCACAATATCAATATTTATGGAGACTCACAATGCCTAATTGGAGGTATTATGGATCATCATTTATTCGATACACCTCTACTTGTTGGTTGGATCAAGAGGATTAAATAGGTACTACCCTCCCTTACTTCCTATTCTATGCAACATGTTTTCAAAGAGTTCAATATGGAGGCAGACAAGTTGTCAAAGGTGGCCCTTCATGGACAATATGGGAGGATGCATTTCAAACTCATTGTTGACCAACACATTCCAAAAGTCGAAGTGGTCAACCTGCCATATTGACATATTTCTAAGCTTTGTTCGTCATATTTTTTATATCTTTTTGTTGTGATAGCCAGAGTTTTTGTTTTTCTGATCTTTGGTTCTCCTTTCTTACATAACTTTTTTTGTAGTGACAGTAAGTTTTTCCGTCCTTAATCTGGATTTAGCTTGCATATGTATGGCTTAATTACATCACCTCTCGGCACTTTGCAGTGTTTGAGACAGTTACTATGTAGCATGGAGATTTTTCATAGTTTTCATGTACTGGTCTTTAAAATTAATAGAAGCCAACATTTTTTTCCTCTGAAAAAAATGCAATTGTCAATTATTCATAATTGATCTAGGTAAGGGGATGTATTTTGATATGTGATGCTAAGAGCATCATATGAAAATACGAAACAAGACACGTTGATTTCTTGAATTAACACCTTGAAGAGGGATTTTGTCCAAACTATTGGTTATTGATGTCAAGTAGAAAACCATTTTCAACACCTCCAGGGGAAACAAAATTGAAGGGTTGATAAGGATACATCCATATGTCTAGATTTTATATGTGCCACAATCTGTGACATTGTTTTTACTGTAGTTTGATTAGTTGCACAACATTGCCACAGGGTAGAAAGACAACTTGAATATTCATGAAAAACCATCAAAAATGGCATTACTTATTATGATTCTGAATGGTATACACAATGTTGAGAAGCTCATATTCTAGTTCAAAACAAGAATGACTAATTCTAACAAGTATTTTACAAGATTAAGGGGATACTCATCCATGCTAAAGATGAAGAAAAGTGTTTGTTTAGCATACTAAGTCAGGTAGATATGATGGATGATATGACTCCTAGATAGAAACAAACAACTTCTTATCTCCATGTTTCTTGTTGCTTTGGCCAACGTCATATATATCCCAACCTCTTTCAATTTTGTTTATTTTCAAATATTTCATTATCATAGTTGGTCAGAAGACTTTGAGTTTCTCTTCCAACCTCTTTGTAATTTACATTTTTTAGCTTTGGGCCTACATTAGAGATGTATATATCCTAAACTCCTTCTCATTGCTTCTTGATAGAGTCAAAAGGTTCTACTAACTGATGTAGTACTATAATTTTATAGTATAGGGAAAGTGGATTTCCAAAAGCTAGCAACTATTGCATAATGGTTAGCTCCTCTCAAGAATTTGCATCAACAACCTGCTTGAATTAAAATCAAAGTTGAGGTTTGCATTCAAATCCAAGTTGGGTTTAGCCTAGTTCCATCATTGCTTACTGTTGCACCAGTTTCAATAAACCTTGTGAAATTAGAAGAATTGAGAAGGAAGAATTGCACCAAAGGTCAAGAATTAAGTAGGCAACAAATAATATGAAATAAAGCCTTGAAATAATATAAGAAAAAGACATTAGAAAATATGGAGAAGAACATCCAAAGGGGTATCTAGGATATGGAAAATCATGTGGAATGGAGATGGGTAAGGAAGGGTTTTTCTTGAAGTAGATGATGATAAATCAATTGGATATCAACACCTATTTAAAGGGTCGAATGGTGTGATACCATGCCCTAGCTCCACATTTACACATGTAGGTGTAAAAGACCTTGTAAAAGGAGTTTCTTGCTTAATTGATGCAAAAGTACGCATTGCACCAACACTTGGCACATAGGAATGGGCATTTGAACTCTTGGTTTAGCATAAAAAATCATAAAAAGAAGAATAAAACAAGTGTCATGTTAAAGATGGTAGAGATGGCACATTGTCCAAATGGTTGAACCAATGACCCATGCACACCATTCTTCCCAACACAAACTTCTTTCAAATTCTTTATCAGCTTTTTAGACATTGCTTTTAGGACTCTAGTAAAATGTTAGTGTGGGTAGAGTCTTTAGGTAATGAGCATTTTGTATGGAGAATCAATGGGTGGCTATTGAGAAAATCCCTACTCACAATTGGTTAAGAGTTGCAATTCTTGAAAATGTACATGTCAAAGGATTTATAAATCATGATTAGATAGACATTAGGAGTATATAACTCTAGATTCATCAACAATTGATAGAGAGGCTTGTCAAAGTTGTAGAGGAGGATAATGCATGATTTCTTCATAGGTTTCAAAAAGAGTATCAACAGGTTTGTGAAGCTTCTCATATAAATCCCCCTGTTATTTTTTATAGAACCCAAACCAAATATTATTTTTCTTAGCTTGGCTTAGCTTAGATTAGCATTTGTGAATTTCTTTTTGCTTCCTA
>APFE030324658.1:0-58026 GCA_000404065.3 Pinus taeda | reverse complement strand
CTATGTACGAGGTAAAGTGTTATTGATGCTTACCATCTACACTGCCAACATGGTTAAGGTAGGTATTGGATACAAAAAGAGCTAACTACATAATATTTATGGCTTTTTAGTTTCCTATAACCCTCAGTGGTTGAAAAAAAATTAGGTAGGTGGGTCATTTCTCATATTATTAGGGAAATTTCGAGGTAAAAAATCAATCTCAAAACAAAAAATGTACCAACAAAATCAACTTTAAAAGAACTAATAAGATTACAGACGATGATATCATTCCCAAGGGTAAATATTCTTTGAGGGGAAAAACTATTTTTTTTAATTATATTTTTGGCTTATCTCCTTATAGGTTTATTCAATGTCAAAAGTGTAAGCACCCATTAGATGTGGAATTAAATTCCCCATCTAACGAGTACCTAGTCTACATACTTTTGAGTAGACCCATATTGAAAAACATGAAATACATAAAAAAAATGTGTGTGTGTGTTGAACATGCTTTTTCAGCTATTTTCATTTTTTTTATGTGGATGTACTCAAAAGTATGAATAGTGAGTACTGATTGAATGGAGAATTTAATTTTACAACACTTGACATTTGAGTAAACCTATAAAGAAATAAATATAAAATATAATAAAAAAATATTATCTTTCTTTTTGAAAATTATCTTTTATTTTTATTATTTTAACTATTTTTTCTTGAAAAAACTCATTATATACTTTCAATTTCTCTTAATAAATAAACTAACCCATAAACAGACTTAAATTTTTTTTTTAAATTAACAAATTTAAATATCATTAAATTGAAACAAATAACACATTGGCATGTCATTTATTTTTATTATTTTAACTATTTTTTCTTGAAAAAACTCATTATATACTTTCAATTTCTCTTAATAAATAAACTAACCCATAAACAGACTTAAAAATTTTAAAAAAATTAACAAGTTTAAATATCATTAAATTGAAACAAATAACACATTAAATATGTTATAGACACAATAATCCTTTGGCATGTCATTTAATAATCTGGTTATTTTCTATCTAAATAACAAGTCTGAGACCCATCTAAAGTTAAGACACAAAGTGGAAGATTAAACTTCTCATTCCATCTTCAGTAATTAAAGTAAAAAACACATTAATAATAAAATAAATACATAACCTACCACAAAGCCAAGAGATAAACCATTTTGCTTCAAACAAACTCAAATCTCTACTCAAAAAGCATAAACACGGCTTTAGAAAAACCCAGCAAGAAAATTGGGATAACTATTTATCACCTTTTTATATATGCAACACCACATAATCTTCTTTAACTTCATTAAAGAATATTTGCAGGTACTTAATTTATGAACATAGTAGAGTTGCAAATATACCTCCCATCCAACCTCACCAAGGTTCTCATACTACAAGGTGGGCCATAAAACCTAGCTTGAGTTGCCCTACACAATGAAATGACGAAGAAATGGGCATTCAAACCAATGAAACAAGTCATGGAGTTATGGTAACTAATGAAGACAAGTCATGGAGTCATGACAATTAGTAAGGTGAAAATATAGCAATTAATACGGAGTTGTTTTCGTGTGATTTTTTGGAAGTTTTTCTAATGGGTTTTTAGGTTAATTTTTTCTAAAATGTGGCAGCAATTTATTGAAATCATGGAGTTATGACAATTAGTAAGGTGACAATAGAGCAATTAATACGGAGTTGTTTTTAGTGTGATTTTTTGGAAGTTTTTCTAGTGGGTTTTTAGGTCAATTTTTTCTAAAATGTGGCAGCAATTTATTGAATCATGAAGTCATGACAATTAGTAAGGTGACAATAGAGCAATTAATATGGAGTTGTTTTTAGTGTGATTTTTTGGAAGTTTTTCTAGTGGGTTTTTAGGTTAATTTTTTCTAAAATGTGGCAGCAATTTATTGAAATCACAAGCTTGATGGGTAATCCCTGCACAATCAAAGCATCTTAAAAGTTTTTCGAGGTGCTGAATCTAAATATGCGGTTAAAAAACCAGCTTAAATAACACAAATCAAAATGCAGTTAAAAAACCAGCTTAAATAACACAAATCAAAATTTAACCTCAATTTTTTCAACCCAATTCCAACACCTGGAAATCTAAAAAAACGCACTAAAGACAACTCTAATTAATACAATTGCATTAATAAACTCTTAAAAAAAAATTTCAAAATGCAACATCCAATAAAAATATAAATATGGATGAATATTTCCTTAAATTTGTTTTTTAATTAACTAAATAACAACATATTCAATATTTTGACTTATAAATTATAATAACAATTACGCTGCATACAATCCCATCGATATATGGAAGCTAATACCATAGGTCTCGATAATATAAAAAATGCATTAAAAAAAAAAAAAATATATAATATATCTATATATATTTATATATATTATTATTAGTGTTTTCAGTTTTGTTATCATAAAATGCAATGAAAAATGTTTTTTAAATTCAATAATGCATGGGTGTTGTTGTAACTTTAAGTTCACGCTTCAGTTATCGAAGTGTTAGTTGCGCTGTAATATCTAACTTTTATTTGTCTTTTTTAATAATATTATGCGTGGAAAAATCTCTTTTTAATTGTAATACCTAATTTATATTTTTTTAAATTTTATGAAATTTATTAATTATACGAATTTTAAAATATTTGATGTTATGTTTTAGTTGTTTAAGTTGCATAGAATAGAGTTTCACCATAGATTATATACATTTTATCCTATGTATATTTTAATGGTTTGTTATGACTTTTAAAAATATAGATATTTTTATAATAATACAAAAATTAGATTGGGTTAAATTAGATATTAAATTAATGTTTGAGATTTTTTTTCTTCTAAGATAAGAGATTCGCATCAGCACAAAGATTTAATTGTAAAGTTTAAAATATATACTACTTTATTTATTTGTATAGATTTGAACACATAACATGTTGGTATTATTAATAATATATATTATTACAATAAAAAAAATTAATTTTAAGATAGGATTAAATTCGATATTAAATTTGTATTTGAGATTTTTTTTTATAGGATAACGGATTGGCATTAGTACAAAAGTTAGGAGTGCCTTAATAGTGCACCCATTCACTGTCAATCCAAAATCCTATGGGCAAACAATTAGTATTTACAATTTCAATAAAAAAATTAAATATTTCTAAACTTCAAACCAAATTAAATAAAAAAAAATAATTAAAAAATATAACAAGAAAATAGAAAAATTTGACCACTATTTTTCTGGTTAATTTTAATTAGAAATTTTAAAAAACATGAGTTTATATTGTTAATATACATAATTCAAGTGCCCCGAGGTTTTTCAAGGTGCGGAATTCAAAAATATATTTTAAACAACAACAATCTTGAAATTGTATTGCCAAATTTTAATGAATTCAGAGGAAAAAAACTATTTTATCTATAAATTAAACTATGCCTATTTAAAATAGGCATCTTAATTATATGATAATTTTTATTTACAAAAATTATAGAAATTATAAAACTAAAGTTAATATAAAATTGTTAATGTATTATATGAAAAGCAAGTCCAATGCATCTCCCACTGTAAGCCACCATCCTCTACTTCAGGAGACAACCGCCAATAGTCACATGGTTGCGATGAATAAAAAGAAGGTTGGATTAAAATCCCAAGGAAGGCCACCATTATAAAAGCAGGTGGAAAAAGAAATTGAGACCACTCACTGCTCTGTAATTCTCATTTTACGTTTATAAAAGCAGGTGGAAAAAGAAATTGAGACCACTCACTGCTCTGTAATTCTCATTTTACGATTTGGCAGATCCAATGCTACCAGAAACCGTTCTGCGAATGGCTAGCTGCAGATCGCTGGCCATCTTCACACTGCCAATCCTGTTGATTCTGCTACAAATGCTGGCAATACAGGGATCGAACTCGCGACTTCCGTCTGCATCCGGGCACGAGATGCCCAACGTAAACCGAACAGAATTGTCTCCGAGCGCTATGGACTTCTTCGGCCCCTCTGCAGCAACGAAAGAAAAGCACCCGTTCTCTGATCAAACCCACGCGGGAGAACCGATGCCAGAGCCGTCAGAGGCAGGGGAGCGTTTACAGCATTCGTCCAGAGGTCTGAGCAAAGGCGCCGTCGCCGGAATTGCATTCTCCGTTTTGTTTGTGGTCGTTTTTGCGGTGGGAGGGAGCTACGTTTATGTGAAGCGCAGGGCTAATGTCAGGCGGGCCAATTTCATGAGCACTCTGGTCTGATCTGTAGATTTCGTGTCATTTTCTGTGATTTTTGGGGTTCTCTGGGATCGAACCGGGACAGTCTGGAACGAAAGCAGTCTGAACTGTGTTAAGAGTCCGAGGCCGATGGTCATATGGGGCTTAATGGCTTATTCAGCTTGCATCTAGAGTATCTTAGTGCTGGCATCTCCTCATGTAATTTTTCAGTGAAGTGAATTTTCTGATTGGGCATTTCAATTTTTTCAACATTTCATTCCTTGTGGGATTATGTTTGTAATGATATCTTAATTATAATCAATTAGCTGAGTAAGTGGATTGTCTTTCCACTTTACTTTCTTGCTTTCATGGAGTGCTGTCAATTCCACTTCTCTTTCTCACTTGACTTTACTTTACCTGGGCAATTAAAGATGGGCATGTACTGCACTCAAGTTCACTTTTCCTTTTAGCTATGCTTTAATTAATTTAGAAATGCAATTAAATATTGCATATCGATATTCAATCTTTTGTTTGAGTTAGAACATATGTTAAAATATAAGCAGATAACATTTCTTTTCAAATATTTTATTAATTTTAAAACTTTTTTTAAGGATGTGATTATTTTAATTGTTTCAATGGTTTTTGGAAGTATTAAATTGAAAAATATATATATAATATATATATATTATATATGTTTATAATTGAATTTTAATTTTCAATTTGATTTTCCCAAATTACTTTAAAAAAAAATTATATTAATACTGCAATTTAAAAAACTTATATAGCACTGTAATCAAATAGTGTTTTTGTTTATTTGTTTAATTAAAGTTATCAAGTTTTATATTCAATTAAGGTTATTTCTAGTGGGTAGGTAGAATTGTTGTAATCTCTTTATTTTGGTTTACTCTTTTGTGAGTGACATTATGATGAGAAATATTGTTGTAAAATTGTTTTTATCTCTCCACTCAGATTTAATTTCTTGCAAGTGATATGATGATAAGAAATATTGTTATAATGACTTCGTGTTTATAAATATTGTTATATAAATTCAATACCTTGTAGATGACATGATAATAAGAAATATTGTTATAATGAATTCTTACCTCTAAATACTATTATAAATTATTCTAAAACCATGCAATTATAGAATAAATAATACTTATTTATATATGTATAAATTATGTTATGTTTATTATTACCTTATTCTGTATATGGTGAGTTCTAGGAAGAATAGTCCATTAAAATTGACCAATATAGACCAATCAATACTCAAAATACATAATACTCATAAGAAAGACATATATTCCTCTATCATGTATATTTATTTACTATGTGGTTTTGAGTGCCGTTGTTGGAAAATATAATCATTAAATTAAAAGATATATTCATCTATTATGTGTATTTATTTACTATGTGGTTTTTTGAAAATATAATCATTAAAAATACTTCTTTATTTGGATTAAGTCAAATCCAACATCAATATTATATGAAAAAACCATGTATAAACTCAGAAAATGATGTGGCCAAAACTAAAAGGTGATTAACATCTACCATTATCTACTATTTCCATTTCTTTCTTTAAAAATGCAACCAACATAATTATTTTTTTCAAATTTTAAGGTGCCAAGGCTAACTTGACTAGCCACCAAAATAGGCTCTAATTGAACCAATTTATAATAGAGATGAGGCGTTTTGAATTTAAACTGAACCAGGGATGCTTTTCCTTGCCAAATGTGCCACTATTAGGAAATGTCCCTCTTCAGTCTCATTTGAATGAAATAGATAGAAAGAAACACTGCCACTCCCACTTCCACTTCCACGGTTATGTTCACAATATTGCAAGTCTTACTAGTGGCATCTCCCATTTGGGATTTGGTTCCACACTTCTACCAGCGGAGAAAGGTATCCAGGTTCCCAATGGCCTCCATTTTCACCTCGCTCCAAATCCATGATCCTTTTGTACCCTCACTAATCAGACCTATAAAATCTTCCATCTGTCACACAAGAAAGGCATTGCCTCATTGATTTGTGAGTTTCTGGTGTGCACTGTTTATATCAGGGTCTCGTTGAAAGGATACAATTTTTATTTAAGGAAATGATACCAAACCTTGGGTAAGTATCTACTATTTACATTATTGTAAAGAGCTTGAGAATGTGGAAGGAAGGTGAAAGGTCATTGAACTGCCATTCCCTTGAGATTCCAAGAATGGTTTTGCAACCCTCGTGCACATGTCATGTGTTAGTCTATATTGCGATGTGTGTTGTTATTGTTGATTTTATGTTTAGTGGCAAAATTCACAAATATCAATACACCAAGTGAAAAACAATTGTTTCAATGAAAATAATCTTAAGTAAACCAATGAAAAGATATTGTAAAGAAGAGTACATTAGACTATAATAAGTTGAACATATTTCAGATTAAATGATAGCTAACGTATAGTTCAACATACTCAAGTTGACATTCGGAGAACGTTTAATTTTTTAACCAACCCAAAGGGGGCTTGACAAAAATAACTTTGACCCCTTTGGAATTTTTACACCAAGATTGAGTTTCATTATTTCCATACCTGAAATTGACATTGAAATAACTTTGAGCCCTTTGGAATTTTTACACCAAGATTGAGCTTCATTATTTCCATAGCTCAAATTGACATTGAAATAAAATTACAAGATAACTAATAAATCAACTACTATATTAAGGTTGGCATTTAGTGTAGGCATTCACCCTTCAACAAACCAAAGTTGGCTTAACAGAATTAACTTTAAGTCCCTTGGTATTTTTACAAAGAGATTGAGCTTGTTTATTTCCATTACTCAAATTCACATTCTCCAATTTGATAGCTTCATAGGGAAAAATTTTACTACAACTTAAATTAATGGCCTCTGGTGTTATTGAGGTTCCCCTTATGTTTTTGAATGAGACATCAATGATCTTGACATTCATATTAGATTCCTGCACAACCAAAGCCAATATTTACAACAAAGTAAGTTATAAAACTAAAGCCAGTCTTAACAGTGAAACCAAAACTAGAAAATAAGTCGCAGAACTTCTGTGGTCATATGATACTTCACTATTCAAGTGCCATACAAAAAAAAAAGAAAAAAATAGCAATTAAATGAAATAAAGGGAAAATGTTTAGATAGAAGGAGAATGATGATCACCTAGGCAATACAACCTGGGCAATAGTATTGGTCAATGATGATTGGATTCCTTACATTGTCTGGCTGAAGGTAGGTTGCTACTTGTCGGATACTCTGCAACCACAACTTTATTACTTATGTCTGTTGAAGTAACAACTGCTTCGAAATGATTCCATGTCATTTCATGCCTTTATTGTGCTCCTTTTGCCTTCGCTTCCTCTTCATGAAACTCACTCTGGCAGTCCTGGAAAAGTTCATAAAACATTTTTCTTACGGACAACCTGATTTCAATGCTTCTTTGTATTCCTTTCCAAAGAGGGAAAAATAAGTGGCGAAATGACATATTTGTGTTGGCCAATAAAACTTATAGCTATCAAATCAAAAAATCAAACATATAATGTGATTGTCGTTCCACAAAAATAATCCCTCTCAACCACCTAGCAATGGGAACTATTGAGGCAATGTTCAATTGTCCGAAACAAGGGAACCATGTACCTTTGAAACGAAGTTGCATGGGCAGCTTCTAAAACTTCTTTGAACTCTCCTACCTAATTGTTTGCGACTAAGCCAGTACTTGACTAATGCATCATGATTTTGTTTATGAAGACCTTGAAATCCAATGACCTTGACATTCATATTAGATTCCTGCACAGCCAAAGCCAATATTTACAACAAAGTGAGTTAAGAAACTAAATCCAGTCTTAAAAGTGAAACCAAAATTGGAAAATAAGCTGCAAAACTTCTATGGTGATATGATTTCAATGCTTCTTTGTATTCCTTTCCAAAGAGGGAAAAATAAGTGGCGAAATGACATATTTGTGTTGGCCAAGCAAACTTATAGCTATCAAATCAGAAAAGCAAACATATAATGTGATCGTCATTCCAAAAAAAAATCCCTCTCAGCCACCTGGTAGTGGGAACTATTGAGGCAACATTCAATTGGCCGAAACATGGGAACCATGTACCTTTGAAATTAAGCTACATGGGCAACTTCCAGAACTTCTTTGAACTCTCCTACCTAATTGTTTGCGACTAAGAATGTAAAAAACATTTCTCTTTTTGGAACTTCAAATTATCATGGATAAAGAATATGCACCGAACCATCAGCAAATGGAAAACTAAATCGTCTCAACCCAAATTTACTTCTCGACCACTCCCTTAAGGACAACGAAGAAGTGGTTTCAGGTGAAAACATTTAACAAATTTAAGAATTTTTGAAAAAGAAACTCACACAATCAACTCATTCAGAACCTTGGTAGTCGATATTCCCTTGAGATTCTAAGAATGGTTTTGCAACCCTTGTGCACATGTCATGTGTTAGTCTATTATCAATCTAGTACATGTATGGTGTACATATTATTTGTTAGTATGTGCAAGATACTAAGATATATATATCTTAGCATAACAATCCAATTTGTACTAGTTTACTTTAAAGATCTGAATTGCGATGGATATAAAATTTTAGAAAGATGATATGTAGTGAATAGTAGTTTGAGAACTTTGAATCCAACAAAATTAGCTGCATTCAACAAAACTTACAAGTAGACTTTCATGTCATTTTGTTACAATTTCCCTGTACACTTTAAAATCAATTTATCAATCCAATACATGGTTGGTGTATATATTATTTGTTAGTATGTGACAAATACATATGTCTTAGAATAACAATCCAATTTGTACTAGTTTACTTTTAAGATCTGAATTGTGATGGCTAAAAATGTTTAGAAAGTTGATATGTAGTGAACAGTAGTTTGAGAGCTTTGAATCCAACAAAATTAGTTGCATTCAACAAAATTTACAAGCATAATTTCATGTCATTTTGTTACAATTGCCTAGTACACTTTAGAATCAACTCCTTTTCCAAGAGCAATGGAAAATCCAACATGTAAATTTTGCCATGTGAATCCTAATCTTGGGATTGCCAGGTCTAGCAGCAAAATTATGCTCTGTGCGCAAAAGAGTAGTGCTTCCAAATTGGATGTCTAGTCACTCAATTTCAAAAACCTTTTATGGGGCAAGTGATATAGAGATAATCCTTAAGGGAAACATTTTTTTCAGGTATACATCCAAGATTTTATTTGGATAACTTTTCATTCTAATGTTGATGCATCCTTTTGAAGATGGAGATGGATTGACAATGATGTGCCTTTCAAGATGTCAAAGGTTTGTATGACCTAAATGCTACACAAACTCTGTAGGTGACAAGAATGTGCCATGGCAGACACAAACTTTACTAACCTCATCTCTGCTATAGTTATACAAGAATCCACTGATATTTTTCCCATTTGGGCCTAGTCCAGTAGTTGAAACATAGGGCATTTTGGGCAATGAGGATTGAGTTGGAGGCCTTTTATCTTCAGAAATATTTGGATTACCTATTTTGTCTGTTGTAGAATTTGAATTAGATACTTGTTGGGAGGACTTGGTGAAAGATGAGGCTTCTATGAGTTGTCTTTCATGTGTGGTTGTTGTCGTTGAAGTTGATAGTGAAAATTGAGCTGTAACAAAAGGTGCCTTTTCAAGAGCAACATCAGTGGATTTAGGAGGCTCTAGTTGACTAGAAGCACTCAATTCTGGCAAACCCATAGTTTGTTCCTGCATATTTCTCAGAGAAGAAACCCTATTCAAAGGTTTTGATGTAGAAAATGTATTGGATTGACTCATAGTATCGTTGCTACTTGTCCCTGTGAAAATAAAAGGATATCTAGTCAGCCCAAATGATGATTAAAATCAAACTAAATGTTTCCTCCAACTATATTAATCAAATTAGTAATCCAAAGTAATTCATAGAATATGAACAATGATAATTTACTTGCCAGAAATGTATGTTACTTCAAAAGGCTACCACTGTTTTAGTGGCTAAATGCAAACAATATAAAGTGTATCTCCCAGTTTTTGGAACGCGTCATATTCCACTAGACATTCAAATCAAGGTTCAATACCAGTAAACATATCTCTGAATGGGGTTCTAGCACCATGCCAAATGGATCCAAAACATAAAGAAGAGAAAATTTAGCAATTCTGAGGATTAAACAACCCTTCATACTAGGAACAAGGCCATCATATTCAAAGCAGGATAATATAAGCACTTGTAACAACATTTTTTCTCTAGAGCAGTGCTTCCCTACATCTTAACTATGTCTCGGAGCTTACTGTGCATGCAATAATATGCAAGTGTGTTCCAGAAAGAAAAAAAATATTGTCAGTGAGACTCCTAAGCAATGTCATACAAGGTTTTATTCATCAAGTAGTTTCTACAATTAACTTATGAGAAAGATAACCAGACAAACAAGTTCTCATAAGATTCCAATGACTCTGAACTATCAAAAAAACAGTTTGGGGGAAAGACTCCGAACTATCAAAAAAACAGTTTAGGGGAAAGACTTAGAAATATCAAAAAAACAGTTTAGGTGAAAGCGAAAAATGATTTCTAGAATATCTAAGCTACTAATAGTTTGAAAAAATCAGCATTGGCTGAAAATCAAGGGGCTCATTAACTCAAGTAATTGGCAAAATTAGGAAAACATTTGCAAAACTTCACACGCATAAATAAGGACCCGAAAGCTCAATGAACCTAGAAATCTAAAAAATTTGGAAGAATGAATATTTTTGCAACACTGCTAAAAACCCTTCTCATGATACTAATACCATGAGACTACAATAGAGAATTATGATATAAATTTGACTAAATTCAGAAATATTCTAGCAAGTGGATTCCAGTGAACAAGATCAGTTCATGAAAACAATGAATGCCTATTTTCTTTACTTGTCACACAAATCATGATTCCAGTGAACCTTGAAGTACCATCAGAACAGAAATGACTTCTTCCCCAAATTGAAGCATCCCTCTAATATAAAAAGAGAGCTAACAAAGAAAAATATATCCTTCTAATCTAAAGAGAGAGTTAACAGAGAAAAATATCGAAGACAAACAAGAGAGGTTGCAGTGAAAAATATCGAAGACAAACAAGACAGATTGCAAAGAAAAATATCGAAGACAAACGATCTTCTCAACATTTTGCATCTCATAGATGATCCTAGCACACACCCATATGCAATTATTGCATAGAACAAGCTAGAGAACTAACTGAGGATATATGTGCTAGGATATGTGAATTAATGCCGTTGTGCTCGGTAACTATGAAAAATGACCCTGAAAAGAAGCTATCTAATCCATCTAATCTTATTGCGAACTTCCCTTTGGTGCCTGATTAAAGTGATAGAGGGAGTCAGATTTAGATTTTTCATAATCCTGGAGTTTTGGTTAAATTTTGAATGATCTAGATCAATTTAGAATTGAGGTAAGGTAGACAAAATCCCCGAAGTGCATCATCCCACGAAGCATAATGCAAGGACCTTGGAGCATGGCGGGACACTGCCCATGCCTGAAATTCTTAATTCTTATCAGGTTTTTCAGTAGTATCGTTAATTCTTATCAGGTTTATGCAAAAAATAGAGCCCGTTTTCTACAAGATTAGCAATATCAATCCCAACGATTAGCGATCTCAATCCGTAATCTAGGGAAAAAGGGAGGGAGAAGATGATATTTTAAAGTGACAGATACTAGGATAAGAAACAAAACATTTATCATTTATTGTTTCTCATCCAAAACCACCACACATACCAGAGAGGAGGGGGAGAGCAACACAAACCACAACACATCCCAGACCAACCAACCATGACACTAATTTTGTAGTAACCGCTATTGGTGATAACGTTCATGCTACAGAGGTATTGATGAATTTGAAACGTTAGTTTTACTAGTTCAAAATAGAAACTAAACTGATTATATGCAACAACTAAGTCAGGGACGCTGGCCTTTCAAGATTAAATTTTTAAAATATCGACCTTTCAGTCAAGATTTCTATGTTTCATTCACAGCAACACACAAAACAATATAAAAATCAAGATCAAGACTGAAACTATTTGAAATAACATATACATTTCAGTGAAAATATACAATACCTTGAGAAGACCTACTTTCATAGTCCAAGATTGTCGATGAGCTCCTGCCTGAAGATGCCCTTGAAGCATGGGAAGATTGAATAGGCCCTGTCATCAACGGGGCTTGTGAGTCTACAACCCAACTCGACGTGTTCCAGATACAAGTATTTGTAAAAGGGGAAATGGGAAAGTAGCCACAGGTTGGAGAACACTAGGAGGCATTTGGGGAATAACTCCACCACCCTTGGAAGTTTCACGGGTTGTTGGAGGTCCCCAATGTATGGGAAGGGAAAGTCCACAGGCAATGGCATAGGCTGACCACCAGGAAGTAGTTGGGAAGGGTAAGTAATCGGTAGAATAGGGAATGATGGAAGATTTAACAATTTTAAGATTTTTTTAAAAAGAAACTCACGCAGTTAACCCATTCAGAACCTTGGTAGTCAATACAGTGTTGAAAAACTATCGTAATTGTAACCTACAAGAATCCAGTAAATAACCCCAACAGCTAAGGGAGGTCTTGTAAAGAGCGACAAATGGTAAGATTCAAATATAAACAAAAAAAAGACATTTCCCAAACTCGCCAGTAAATTGTATGGTGCAACTAGTTCGTAACCTCCGTAAATATGATTAATATTATTGAATTGAGGATATGAAAGGGGTATATATTTTCCCTTGTTCCTGTGGGACCCCCTATATTGGTGAAAGGGGTATATATTTTCCCTTGTTCCTGTGGGACCCCCTATATTGGTGAGACTGGCCGCTCCATTAATCAAAGGATTAGTGAGCATGCAACTGACCTTAAACATAGGAGAAGCAAGTCTTCTGCTTTAGCAGAACATGCGAAGAAAACCAAACATCATGTTTGTATTGAGGAAGCTAGTGTTATTGCTAGAGTTTCGCAGTTCCATCACTGGAAATTTAGCGAAGCCCTTGAGATTGAAAAAAAGCTGAGAAATCTCAATAGAGAGGATGGCTGGAAGATCAATAGTCACTGGGTCCCAGCACTCTCTTCCTAATCGTTTTCTTCCCTTCCTCCCCTCCCTCGTTTATAGGTTGTTCTTGTATCATTTGGCCTTTGTTCTTTGAATTAGGTATTTTAATAGAATTTAGTTTATGCTAGTGTTTTATAATAATAATTTTAACTTAATTAATAAAATAAAAATAATTACTTTAATATTGAAATCAATCTATGATTTAACAATTAAATAAACAATTAATTAATCTAAATATTTAAATTATTTATAGTTTCTAATATTTATATATTTATATATATTTCATTAAATAGTTAATACCTTTTTTAACTAACTATTAATTTAATTATCATTAATATATATATATTTATAAAATAGTTAAAACCTCTGTGTAATTTCATATATCCTTTTGACTTCTAATTTAATAATTATATAACTAACTATCATTTTAATATTGAATTAAATTAACTTATTTTAATTAAATATGGTTATGCCCCAGGTCCAGTCCAACTAACCGTTTCCCAGTCAAATTTAACCATTAGTCATTATAGTCATTACCTGATCAAGAATTATAGCCGTTGGAGGTTCTGCTATGACTATTTAACATGCAAAGCTGGATCTAATTCTTCAACTTGTCATGATGATGAACCACACTGGTTGGTTTGAAACGCATCGACAAATGAAATATCATGTGATTTACGCCGAAAAATCTCTCATAAACATGATTAATATTACTTAGGAACATTTTGAAATAGTTCAAAAGAAAACTAAACTTGGTACCCGAGTTAACAAATTTAATAATTTTTGAAAAAGAAACTCACACAATCAACCCTTTCAGAACTTGGTAGTAGATACAGTGTTGAAAATCTACAGTAAATGTAACCTACAAGAATCCAGTAAATAACCCCAACAGCTAAGGAAGGTCTCTTAAAGAGCAGCAAATGGTAAGATTCAAATATAAACCAAAAAACGACATTTTCCAAACTTGCCAGTAAATTGTATGGTGCAATCAGTTCGTAATCTTTGTAAATATGATTAATATTACTTAGGAACATTTTGGAACAGTTCAAAAGAAAACAGAACTTGGTACCCGAGTCTCAAGCCTACGTTCCGAAAAAAATAAAAATTAACAACTGAATTCGCCAATTAACTAGGCGAGCAGCCTATGGAAACAAGGGTTCTTCAACCCATATAACAATTACAGAGAAACTATTTTTAAACAGTAATTTTGATGGAACCAAAGACTAACCAGTAAGGGTAGCTAGTCTAGTGTTAAAGGCAAGCCATTCCCGACACAGATACTCATACCATTTCGAACTTTGTTCTTAATCGCACTTGATTCAAGGGTATCCCTTTGTCGCCATGTGTTCCATAACTAGAAATGCCCTTGACAATGCCTGCTGAACATGGAAATAACCCTGCAACTGGACATAGGGAAGGACTTAAAAATAGAACACTTATATATATATATATTCGAAGGTAACCAGAGGACCTTTTGGTGAATTGTAAAGGGTCCAGAACACATTACATGTACTGAAGGATTCAAGTGCCTTCCTCGGTGCTAGAATCCCTTGAATTGCAGAACAACTCGAGGACCTGCAGGCAAGACAAGAAACAAAGAATTAACCAGATTAAATAATACAAAAAAAGAATGTTCAGATACCTAATGTGTAAATCACTAAAAGTCTACTAACCCATCAACGAAAATTAGGCTTACTCGCACCTTGTGAAACTGGATTCTGGATGGTATTCAGGTAGTAGTTGGTAGTAGCAGTGGATAGGCAAGACGCAAAGACCGGTTCACTGCAACGTCATGGCCAAGAGGTGAGAACTAGGCACCCAGGAGGTAACCCTAGCTGAGTTAGGGTTTTGCAAAGCGTTTTCACGGAGCTTGGCATCGAACAATCGAGTTGTTCCTCATGTTGTCTGGTAATGAACAAGCTTAGGGTTAGATGCACCTAGCAGAGCCACCGAATCGAATTGAAAGAATTGCAAATGGGACTATGGTTATAATAGTGGAAATCAAGATTTAGTTGACTTGACAGTTAGTAGCATCTAATGATGGAAAAACATTTAATCGTCTAATAATGGATCTGACGGTCAGGATTATGATAGAAAGGTAGTTGGGGGAGTTGATTTTAGAGGGGAATGCCTTATGACGTAAAAATATTTCAGGAATTTTAACTTGAAAACGATCATTTTTTTATTTTTATTTGAGTGGTATTTTTCTATTATTGCTTCAAATTGTGGCAAGTATTATAGTATCAACATTTATGTCTAGATGACCTTAATTTGTTCATAGGGAAACCAGGTTTGTTGACCATCTGGTTACATTATAACCAGTGCAAAAACGAAATTGTTTGAGATTGTCTAACAAAAGAAAATAAAATTCACTGTCTTTATGACCTCTAATAACTACGAGCCTATACTTGGAAGCAAAAAAAACTAAACTATGCATCTAAACAAGTTTAATAATCAGAAAAATCGATTGATGCTAGGTCTTTGGCACTAGATCCCAATTGTTCAGTCGGAGGCATACACAGAATGTGTCTTTGAAATGGAGCAAGGCAGGCATTCTACTACTGAATTTGGCACTGAATTAGTTGGAATTATTTGTGGATTTCTTGAATCTCCTTTGAGGAAACTTGGATTTCTGAGAGGGTCAACATCAAAGCTTTGGCTAATAGGGTCTTCATCATCCAAAATATGAGGAGAGTTTGTAGAAACAGAGAGTGACGACCTCGAGTATTACTCGGGCCCGGAATGATATCCTTGAAGTCATGCAATAACTCTTGTTAATTAGGATCTATATTGGCTCTAATATCGACTTCCCATGATCTGAAAATGGGGCTCTTAAGATTCTTGTCTGAATTACAAGAAACTCTCCCACTTCCAAAGCTTTAAATTTTCCCAAGTTTTAATGATTAACCAATGCGGAATTAAGAAATGCTTGAAAATAAGGTGTATGATGGCATGTGTTTTTAACTGTTTATGTGCTTTTAAAATTCGATTGTTTGTATTGATATGTAAATACATATGATAATAGACAAATGCAGCAATAAGAAAACACATAAGACAATAATTTAATATGGAGTTCACCCGAAATGCTTGGGCTACGTCTCCTTGAGCTCTAGTCAAACTCGACTAGGCTCCCTGGGATTATGGTAACAATTCTTTTACAAGTTCCACACTCAACTCCAATGTCTTACATAAGAACACTGGGCTCAGAACACTATCTTATCCCTTGGCTCTTGGAGCTCTTCATCTTTCTGGCTCTGGCTCTTGGCTTTGGCTCTTGCTCTTGCTCTGGCTCTTGGCTCTGGCTGTGGCTCATGGCTCTTTGCTCTAGCTTCTCTAAGCTCTTTCTCTCGGCCTTTGCATGCCTCTATGAGTCACTCGACCTCCAAGCAACTCCAACAACAATATCCTGCTGTCAATTGATCTCTCTGGCTTTTCACTCAAACTCTGAGTGACTCCAAAGACTCTCTGTGCATTCAGCTTTTTCTTGCTATTCGCTCTCCTCTCTTCTTCTCCCCCATCTATCTTTGTCAGTCTGTGGCTTTAAGCCATCTTCTTCCTAACTATTCATTTCTACTTTCAGCTCTCTCATTCCCTACCTATGTCTATTCGAATCCCTTCTTTCGGCTGTTACAGTCACTGCATAACACCTCACAGGGAAGTGGCCACCTATTCTGTAATGGATAAGTGTCAAGTTCACCGGAAACACTCGATTGTTTGAAATGGTTGTTATTTCCGTTTACTCCAAGAATGCCCGCGAAATACGAATCTCTGCCAACTCATCGTCCATGTCGGACTTCAAAACCCTGCACAATCTGTGTTATGACTTTGTCAAATTCGGTCATCCATTGATCGCATCTCCGCCATTGATCTGAAGCCTCTAGATCCTACGGTCTCTGTCCATATCGCGCGGGTAAGTTGTGTGACCTTTACTCGCGTGATGTGAGTGATTTTCTCTCTCATCTACTGGACACGTGTCACCCAGTGTATGGAATCGCGCGGGACTCGGTCGAACCCGCTTACCGCCTGAAGTGCTTGCGATATCCTGCCGGTTTTGGCGCGGGACCTGCCTTCTGAAGGAATCGGCGATTCCTGTATGGTTTTATGCCTTTTCCTCATGACCAAGTGCTTGGGGCTTTCCTTCACTGAGGGGGGATGCCCTGCGATACATGATTAGCACTTTAGCGCTAATCGCATATCAGAAACTGCCTCTGTTTTTGGATTTGGCCTCCCGATTGCCAATTTGTGCCAATGCGCGGTCACCATGGACCAACAGTCTACGCACTTTGACCGAGGGTCCTCGTTGTTCCGTGCTGACCACAAATTTCCATTGTTCAGAGGTTATTTTTGATAAGCTCGATATCCACAAGACTTTGAACTTCGGCATGAGCTTCTTTACAGAGTTTGGGTAACTTTAAGAGAGTTTAAGGATCCAATTCGGATCACGCATTCCCACTAAAAGAACTTTTGGTCCACCAAAAGACTGATATACTGATCAGAGCAGTAAATGAGAGTAACAACACCCTCTTCTTTCAGCCTCCCTACACTTGCCTTTGCATAGTGCCTCTAAACCACAATCTCTAACCACTTTCCTTCTTGGATGGGTTGGTCGTCTTGGGAAGAACTGTTTTCCTCCTTGACTTCATGCAGAACTTCTGTCGTGAAGTTTACAGAAGGTAGTTTGAACTTCTTTACCTCGATCCTTGATCCAAGGTGGCTCAAACGAATGTGAAGTACATCTACTCCACAAAACTTTCATTTATACCTGTTTCAAAAGCTGCTAACAACAATTGTTAACAACAGCAAGTATACAGACAGCAACTGGATGGACTAACTCCTGCTTCAACAAAGAAACATATTTCACATCTTGTGAACCCTTCCTTGTCTTAGATTTGCATACAAATGATTGACTAGATAACAAGCCAATAAAACATGCCTTTAAAACAAATGACCCTTCAGGTCAAGCATGTAGAAAAAGACCTTTAGGACACTTTTCCAAAAGATGAAACACTTTTTCATTATCTCCATTTTGGAGACCAAGTTAACTTCTCCCAAGCCAACATTACATGCATCTCATGCTCATGCATGCATTCCATCTATCAACTTTCGCTTAAGTACACTGTACTTTCGAAGCTGAAATGAACATATTGTTGCGGCAATAAAGTGAGTTTCCTACTCAACTTCTTTCCATTTACCATTTTGGTAAGATCTTGCAACTTGCATTACTCCACAAAGAAATGCAAACAGATGCATCAAAGGACATGCAGTCTTAATTGGATAAGAACTCTAACCATTTCTTACCATTCCATTTCAAAGGTCCCTCCTTGGTTTGCACATCAACCTCAATATGTGAATCATCTTGAAACACATCAATCATAGAATCTTTATTTCCATCCCTGCCATTTTCTTTTTCCACTTTCTCCTTCAGCTTTGGTGGAAGCAGTGTTGGATTCAAAGTCCAACACCTTTCAGCAAGATGCCCTTGCTTATCGCAGTAAGTGCAACACATGTGCATCCTTTTGACAGCATGATTTGCCTTGTCCTATGGACCTTTGGCAGCTTGCTTCTTTTCCTTCAAAAGTTTCTTGTATGTGGCCATCCTCTTCCAACATCTAGACACATAATGGTTATCCAAACCACAAAAGGAACATGCAATTTTTTTTCCAGGCTTTACAAAATCAAAAGGAATATGTTTAGAACCAGAATTATACTTGCCTTTTTCACCTTTATTGCCTTTAGGAGTAGGTGAAGCAAATGAAGAAGTGACTCCCTTTAGAACACCATCACTTTCTTCAAGGTTGTCAAAGTTTCCACAACTCTTTGGTTCAAGTGTGTGCTTCTGAACACCTGCATCCTGTGAATGATGTTTTGAGCTATTGCATTCCTCCTGAATACAATCCTCACACTTCTAAGGTAGAGGACCTACAACGAAACTCTTTTTTGGAACTGTTTCAATGGCCTTCATGGAAGCTTTGGAACTCTCTCCATAAGAGTGTCCATAACCAAGACCCAAATACTTAGGCCTTTGCTCAACAATACCTTGTGCATATTTTCCCAATCCTTTTCCTTCATAGCCCATCTTGGACGTTAGCTTGGAACCTATGCTTCTAGTATGCTTTTCAAAAGAACCAATATAAGCATTCTTAGAATAATTTGAAGACAAACTGGAACGGTTTACCTCTTCTTCAAGTTAATACTTGATGAAGGCTTCTTTGGCAACAAAGAGTTGTGACTCCAACTCATGCATCCTTTTCAGGTTCATATTTGCAATATGAAGTTACCTCTCCCTTTCCTACAATTTGCCCGAAAGCATCTGCTTCTCTTCCTCCACGGAATTCAACTGCTCTCTAAGTATGCTGCTCTTCCTTCCATCCTCGTACATTTCTCTTACCTTGTTGATCATGATGAACAAATCTTGCTTCATGTCTCCATCAAAGGAACTTGTGAAGAATGAAGAATTCGAGGATTCACTTGTAGTAGTCGTCATTATGAAAATGAACAAAAGAACTTCAAACAATATTATTAAAGAGCTTATTCAGTAAACTCTTACAACAACCTTTTGTGCTTCAAGGATTTCCCTGAGGTCCTTTGGGATAGAAGAATGCCTTCAGACCTTCTTCCTTCTTGTCCTTCTTGGACTGAGCTATCAATAGCTTTCCCTTCACCTCTGCAGACTCAAACAATAGTTAGTCTACAACCAAGCATACAATCAATGAGGCAATCAATCCTTGACTGTCCAAAAACCTTTCAGACAAGCAATTTTGCCCTGTCAATCAAGCACTCTGATACAACTTTCTTTGAAGGTGGGGTTAATCAATCTTAAGCTCTGATACCACCTGATCTGAAAATGGGGCTCTTAGGATTCTTGTCTAACTTACAAGAACCTCTCCCACTTCCAAAGCTTTAAATTTTCCCAAGTCTTAATGATTAACCAATGCAGAATTAAGAAATGCTTGAAAATAAGGTGTATGATGGCATGTGTTTTTAACTATTTATGTGCTTTTAAAATTTAGTTGTTCATGCTGATATGTAAATGCATATGATAATAGACAAATGCATCAATAAGCAAACACATAAGACAACAATTTAATATGGAGTTCACCCAAAACACTTGGGTTACATCTTCTTGAGCTCTATTCAAACTCAACTAGGCTCCCTGGGATTATGGCAACAGTTCTTTTACAAATTCCACACTCAACTCCAATGTTTTACACAGGAACATTGGGCTTAGAACACCATCTTTTCCCTTGGCTCTTGGAGCTCTTTGGCTTTCTGGCTCTGGCTGTTGACTTTGGCTCTAGCTCTTGCTCTGGCTCTTGGCTCTAACTCTAGCTCTGGCTCTTTACTATGGCTCTGGTTCTGGCTCTTAGCTCTCGCTCCTAGCGCTCACTCTGACTCTTGGCTCTGGCTGTGGCTCGTGACTCTCTGCTCTGGCTTCTCTAATCTCTTTCTCTCGGCCTTGCATGCCTTTGTGAGTCGCTCAACCTCCAAGCAACTCCAACAACAATATCCTGCTTTTAATTGAGCTCTCTGGATTTTCACTCGACCTTCGAGTGACTCCAAAGACTCTCCGCGTATTCAAATTTTTCTCGTTGTTCGCTCTCCTCTCTTCTTCTCCCCCCTCTATCTCTGTCAGTCTGTGGCTTTAAGCCAACTGCTTCCTGATTGTTCGTTTCCGCTTTCAGCTTTCTTGTTCCTTGCCTCTATTTGTTCGAATACCTTCTTTCGGTTGTTACAGTCACTGCATCACACCTCACAAGGAAGTGGCCACCTATTCCGTAACGGATAAGTGTCAGGTTCACCGGAAACACTTGATCATTTGAAACGACCGTTATTTCCATTTACTCCAAGAATGCCCGCGAAACATGAATCTATGCCAACTCATCGTCCACGTCGGACTTCAAAATCCCGCACAATTTGCTTTATGACTTTGCCAAATCCGGTCATCCATCGGTCGCATCTCCATCGTTGATCTGGAGCCTCCAGATCCTACGGTCTCCATCCATATTGTGCGCGTAAGTTGCGTGACCTTTACTCACATGATGTGAGCAGTTTTCTCTCTCATCTGCTCGACACGTGTCACCCAATGTATGGAATCGTGTGGGACTCGGTCGAACCCGCTTACTGCCTGAAGTGCTCGCGATATCCTGTTGGTTTTGGTGCGGGACCCGCCTTCTAACGGAATAGGCGATTCTCGTACGGTTTTATGCCTTTTCCTTGTGACCGAGCGCTTGGGGCTTTCCTTCACTGAGGGGGGATGCCCTGTGAAAGCATTAATCGCGTATCGGAAACTGCCTTTGTTTTTGGATTTGGCCTCCCAATTGCCAATTTGTGTTAATGCGCGGTCACCATGGGCCAATGGTCTGCGCGCTTTGACCGAGGGTCCTCATTGTTCCGTGTTGACCACAAATTGCCATTATTTAGAGGTTATTCATGATAAGCTCGATATCCACAAGACTTTTAACTTTGGCATGTGTTTCTTTACAGAGTTTGGGTAACTTTAAGAGAGTTTAAGGATCTAATTCGGATCATCCCACTCGTTGATGGCTTGGCGGGCTCGAGGATGGGTGTCATTCTTGTAAGCATTGGTTGTCGAAAGACCTAAATGCTGGGAACTTGCCTACCCTCGATCCCTGGTGAGTCTTGATTGAACACGAGCATGACCGCGACTATGCCCCCCTCTAGAGCCGCAACTATGGCTACGCTGAGATGAAGGTCTCACCATTTCTGAAGATAATCTGCTGCCAAAAAATTTCCTAGGAGCTTTAATTAAGATGACCTAGAGACCTCTAGCTATTGAAAAATGCAACAAGAAAATCTGAAGTTAATTTTGTCCTTGAATTAAATTAGGAATTAAATTGTAATTCTAATTCTAATTCTCATAGTAACTAGTAATAATTAACTAAGTTAATTTCACCTAGTTGACTCAGTTAATTCGAGTTGGGAGTCTATCTAGAGTCATGTAGAGTGGTTCCTAAATTTTAGGTGCCCAGGTTGAGTTTATTTTGAGTTGTAATTATTTAATTAAGTTTATCTGAGTTAAATTTAGTTAAACGAGTTCCAATTGATGGAGGAATTAGTGGGAGATCCAGTAGTGGGGTGTAACTTGCAGTAGTGGGGTGTAACCTGCAGTAGTGGGGTTTAACCAACAATGTTCAACCAAAAAACTGAAGATTCACTCATAATTAACTCGTGCATGTCAGATCAGAGAGAGACCCAGTTGAGATTGGAGTTTAGGGACAATGTACTATCAATTGTATAACCATCCAAATTGTACAGATGGTGCATGAAATCAGAGGAAGGCCTATGGGGATTGCGCAATTCATATTTGTGGAATTTCCCAATTAAATATGGGCTATTTCCCTAGGAAACTTCGCAAGGAAATAGGAGGTTGGCAGGTAGCAGATTTGGCTAAGTATTGGCTGGAGCTTGTTTGTGAAGCAGTGAAATAGATTGAGATAGTGCAGAGGCTGCTTAGGCTTGAACAAAGCATTGGTATCTTCTCATATTTTCTGATTAATGCAATATATAGATAACAGGGGTTTTTAGTTGTGTCTTTCCCGGAAAATTATTGTGTTATGTGTGATTGATTTCTTTCTCTTTCATGCTTCGTGATTTCATCGATCATTTATTATTTCCGCTGATAAGTAGAGTAGATTCAAGTCAGTTGTTTTAGCATATTACAATCTGCAGTTTGAATCTACAAGGAATTTCTACATTGACCCATGGTGGGAGGATGGTGTGGGGAGTCTCTGGAGGGAAATCAAAGGAGGTAAATTTGTAGATCTAGCAATACTGATTACCTGTAAAATCTAAAAGACAATGTCTGCCATACAAAAATTCATTAAGCTGTGCCCAGAAGAACCTCTCCACATTAGATTCACAAACATAAACAACAAACCAACCCAATTGCATTGGAGTTTCTCCTCGGGATGAGTAAAAGATACAAGAAGCAGACTAGGACTCCAACCCAAGACCCCCTCAGGAATTAAACAACCCATAGATTTCATACAAGACTATGAGGAACATAAAATGTCTTTCCAACGACCAACCATTACCCAAGAAAATTGGCTAACCAAAAGCCTCAATTTTTTTTTGTTTAACACCCACTTTATCCCAAATAACATCACTGTAATTGGTTCAATTTTTTTTTTTGGTTCTACTTCCCAGTATTTCACCACTTGCTATAGTTATAGTGGCTACATTATCACACTCCTACAGATGCCTCCACCCATATTCATAATAGTTCCTTGATGTCCCATACATGAGATTACGTACGTAGGGGTAGCCACCCCACACCTTTCTTAATGATCATAGATCCCACTGTGATCCCTAATCCGTCTCTCACCCTGATCAGGGAAAAACGATCACCGCTTTCAATAAAAATATTGATATTACCTTTTAAGTAAAGACATGTGTTTTGAATAAAAATATTGATCTTGCATTTTAAGTAAAGACCTGTGTTTATATTCTTGTTCACTTTTTAGGGTTGCATGTATTTAAAAAAAATATATAATATCACTCTTTGCAAAAATAAAAATAAAAAGTAAATGCGCAAATCATATACATATACTTAATTACATAATTAATTAAGTATTTTAAAAATGTAATTATACCTTAAGTTTTCCACGTAAGTTAAACCTTACCGAAATATAATATACAACCATTTCTTAAGTTTTCGAGGTACACCCTACTTTATCAGCTAGTTCATAATTCTAGTGGTGGAAGGAGAAGACGTTCATCTCAACTTAGTTCTCATGACCACATCCTTGTTTTTAATATAAAGTTAGCCATTTATTTATAAAATGTTATCATAATCACTTTTTTATAATTATTAAGTAATCATTTATTATTACTTTTATTATTAATAATATGTATATGTTTGGATTTTATATTAATTGGATATTAAAAATTACATTATCAATGTTTACTTTGGTATGTGGAGGCCAAACCAATGGTAGAATAACAAAATTTGGACACGAAAAATTATGATTAATACATCATATGTTTAATTAGACTTTTTTTACAGAGCTATTAGTAGTATAATATATACATTTAGGATGAACAAAATGAGCTAACTTGGTTTTTCTAGAAGATAACATAAAGTCAATGAAACATGATTTTATAAAATAGACATAGTAAGAAAGAACCATGACAGAGTAGACATGAAACACCTCTACTCACGCACATAAATTCCCTTTGTTTAACTCTATCCAAAGTAGAATTACTTCTTGAGTGTGGGAAGGTAGAACTTGTTGGATTTTCACACTTATTATTGGGAATTAATTACGTGGACTATCCACCATTTTGGGATCCACCTTGAGACCACTCATAAAGGTAATGATAATGGTTTGAAAGTTTACTAATGGATGTGAGTTTTGGTGTAATGGAAAACCTCAACATGATATTAGAGCCTTGACCCAAGTTCAATTCTATGATTTGTATTTGAAAAAGTGTTAAATTTTTATACTCATCTTATTAAAAATCAATCACATAAACTGACCGCCACTCTAAAATCGACTCATAAAAATAATAATAATGAAATTTACTGACGCTACGTGCAACAAAAAGCCTCAACAAAACCATTAAAATGGGAGACTAACCAACAGCCTTCGTGGATAACTCTAATGGGCGGCAGCAAAAATGCTTTAAGCTACCACCTTAATTGGCAAATCTCTTTTATATATATAAAATTACATTCTCTTAGTCACGAAAATGACCTCATCGCGAAAAAGGTAATTGGGTCGATAGAATTATTCATTCAATATCCTATGTTAATCATAATTGATATGATAGCACTAATGGTCATGCTTATTAATATTTTGTGAAATTTAGATAGTGAGGTACATAAATTATTTATTCGATATATTTAGTTAACGATTATTTATATGATGATAATTCAAAATGATTCCCACTATGAAAAAGGTGATTAGGTAGATAAAATTAATTATTCAGTATACTTTGTTAATAATAATTGATATGATAGCAACCATTGCTATGACTGTTAATGTTTTGAGAAATTTAGATATTATTGATTTGATATGGTTTGTCTCAGCGTCCAGTAAGGATTATAGTTTTTGCGTAGCTGTCCAGTAAGGATTATAGTTTTAGCGTTACTTTAACTATGGTTGATTTTACATTTATTTTGATATTTTCATAGTTTTTATTATTAATTAATTATTTAATTATTAAAATAATTTTGAATTTATTTTATTTTATTTTATGGTTGGTTCCACAATAATTTGATTAAGACTTATTGATTTGATATGGTTTGTCTCAACGACCAATAAGGATTATAGTTTTTTGCGTCACTGTTAACTATGGTTGATTTTACATTAATTTTTGACTATTTTCATATTATAATCAAAGTTTTTATTATCAATTAATTATTTAATTATTAAAATAATTTTGAATTCATTTTATTTTATTTTATTTTATGGTTGGTTCGCAATAATTTGATTAGACTTGATAATCATAATGTGTGTTTTTTTATTTTCCTATTTGTCAATGCATAACAAATTATTAAAAAAGAAAAAAATTATTTTTGTAAATGGTCATTCCGTTGGTGAGTGCTCTCACACTGACATTGACACTATTACGCCTGATTGAAATATGGATTAAGGACAAGAAATATCTCAAAAATCAAAGTGTTCAAAATCAATCAATTCTTGAACGATTGCATCCATCTTGGTGATACGATCAATGCAACTCTTTTCACTCAAAACAGAGTTCGTATGAGGAAGTTAGAGCCTGTTGATCGTTTCACCAAACAATAATTTTTTTTTGCAGGTATTGCCTAGTCAGCAGTCCGTACTGTTGATGTGGCAGGTGATTGTGTAGGTCAGAGGTGGTCAACACCCAATTAAGGATTGCTAGTGTCACTAGGTGATGTTTTTCAATTTGGTGTATTGGCGTAGTTTTATTGGTTCTTAATGTACTAACTATCATTTTAATATTCAATTAAATTAACTTATTTTAATTAGATATGGTTATGCCCCTGGTCCAGTCCAACTAACCATTTCCCAGTCAAATTTAGCCGTTAGTCGTTATAGCTGTTACTTGATCAAGAATTATAGCCATTGGAGGTTCGGCTTTGACTATTTAACATGCAAAGCTAGATTTGATTCTTCAACTTGTTCTGACGATGAACCACACTGGTTGGTTCGAAACGCGTTGACAAATGAAATATCATGTGATTTACGCCGAAAAATCTCTCATAAACATGATTAATATTACTTAGGAACATTTTGAAACAGTTCAAAAGAAAATTGAACTTGGCACCCGTGTTAACAAATTTAATAATTTTTAAAAAAGAAACTCACATAATCAACCCATTCAGAACCTTGGTAGTCGATACAGTGTTGAAAATCTACGGTAAGTGTAACCTACAAGAATCCAGTAAATAACCCCAACAAGTAAGGGAGGTCTCGTAAAGAGCAACAAATGGTAAGATTCAAATATAAACCAAAAAACGACATTTCCCAAACTTGCCAGTAAATTGTATGGTGCAATCAATTCGTAATCTTTGTAAATACGATTAATATTACTTAGGAACATTTTGGAACAGTTCAAAAGAAAACAAAACTTGGTACCCGAGTCTCAGGCCGACGTTCCGGGAAAAATAAAAATTGATAGTTGAATTCGCGAATTAACTAGGCGAGCAGTCCTATGGAAACAAGGGTTCTTCAACCCATATAACAGTTACAGAGAAAATATGTTTAAATAGTAATTTTGATGGAACCAAAGACTAACCCATAAGGGTAGCTAGTCTAGTGTTAGAGGCAAGCCATTCCTAACGTAGATACGCATACCATTTCGAACTTTGTTCTTAATCGCACCTGATTCATGGGTATCCCTCTATCGCCATGCGTTCGATAACTAAAAATGCCCTCGGCAATGCCTGTTGACCATGGAAATAACCCTGCAACTGGACACAGGGAAGGACTTAGCAATAGAACACACACACATACACACACACACACACATATATATATATATATTTGAAGGTAACCAGAGGACCTTTTGGTGAATCGTAAAGGGTTCAAAACACATTACATGTACCGAAGGATTCAAGTGCCTTCCTCGGTGCTAGAATCCCTTGAATTGCAAAACAACTCGAGGACCCGCAGGCAGGACAAGAAACAGAGAATTAGCCAGATTAAATAATACAAAAAATGAATGTTTAGATACCTAATGTGTAAATCACTAAAAGTCTACTAACCCATCAACGAAAATTAGGCTTACTCACACCTTGTGCAACTGGATTCTGGATGGTATTCAGGTAGCAGTTGATAAGCAAGACGCAGAGACCGCTTCAATGCAACATTGTGGCCAAGAGGCGAGAACTAGGCACCCAAGAGGCAACCCTAGCTGAGTTAGGGTTTTTCAGAGCGTTTTCACGGAGCTTGGCATCGAACAACTGAGTTGTTCCTCATGGTGTCTGGTAATGAACAAGCTTAGGGTTAGATGCACCCAACGGAGCCACCGAATCGAATTGAAAGAATTGCAAATGGGACTATGGTTATAATAGTGGAAATCAAGATTTAGTTGACTTGACAGTTAGTAGCATCTAATGGTGGAAAAACATTTAATCGTCTAACAATGGATCTGACGGTCAGGATTATGATAGAAAGGCAGTTGGGGGAGCTGATTTCAGAGGGGAATGCCTTACGACGTAAAAATATTTCAGGAATTTTAACTTGAAAATGATCATTTTTTTTTATTTGAGTGGTATTTTTCTATTATTACTTCAAATTGTGGCAAGTATTATAGTATCAACATCTATGTCTAGATGGCCTTAATTTGTTCATAGGGAAACCAAGTTTGTTGACCATCTAGTTACATTATAACCAGTCCAAAAACAAAACTGTTTGAGATTGTCTAACAAAAGAAAATAAAATTGACTGTCTTTATGACCTCTAATAACTATGAGCCTATACTAGGAAGCCAAAAAAACCAAACTATGCATCTAAACAAGTTTAATAATCAGAAAACTCAATTAATGCTAGGTCTTTGGCACTAGATCCCAATTGTTTAGTCGGAGGCATGCACATAATGTGTCTTTGAAATGGAGCAAGGCAGGCATTATACTGCTGAATTTGGCACTGAATTAGTTGGAATTATTTGTGGATTTCTTGAATCTCCTTTGAGGAAACTTGGATTTCTGAGAGGGTCAACATAAAAGCTTTGGCTAATAGGGTCTTCATCATCGAAAATATGAGGAGGGTTTGTAGAAACAGAGAGTGATGACCTCGAGTATTACTCGGGCCCGAAATGATAGCCCTGAAGTAATCCAATAACTCTTGTTAATTAGGATCCATCTCGGCTCTAATCTCGACTTCCCACTCGCTGATGGCTTGGCGGGCTCGAGGATGGGTGTCATTCTTGTAAGCATTGGTTGTCGAAAGACCTAAATGCTGGGAACTTGCCTACCCTCGATCCCTGGTGGGTATTGACTGAGCACGAGCATGATCACGGTTACGCCCCCCTCTAGAGCCGCAACTATGGCTACGCTGAGATGAAGGTCTCACCATTTCTGAAGATAATCTGTTGCCGAAAAATTGCCTAGGAGCTTTAATTAAGATGACCTAGAGACCTCTAGGTATTGAAAAACGCAGCAAGAAAATCTAAAGTTAATTTTGTCCTTGAATTAAATTGTAATTATAATTCTCATAGTAACTTGTAATAATTAACTAAGCTAATTTGACCTAGTTGACTCAGTTAATTCGAGTTGGGAGTCTATCTAGAGTCATGTAGAGTGGTTCCTAAATTTTAGGTGCCCAGGTTGAGTTTATTTTGAGTTGTAATTATTGAATTCAATTAGTTTATCTGAGTTAAATTTAGTTAAACTAGTTCCAATTGATGGAGGAATTAGTGGGAGATCCAGTAGTGGGGTGTAACCTGCAGTAGTGGGGTTTAACCAACAATGCTCAACCAAAAAACTGTTTCACTCATAATTAACTCATGCATGTCAGATTAGAGAGAGACTGAGTTGAGATTGGAGTTCAAGGACAATGTACTATCAATTGTATAATCATCCAACTTGTACAGATGGTGCATGCAATCAGAGGAAGGCCTATGAGGATTGCGCAATTCATATTTGTGGAATTTCCCAATTAAATATGGGTTAATTCCCTAGGAAACTTTGCAAGGAAATAGGAGGTTGGCAGCTAGCAGATTTGGCTAAGTATTGGTTGGAGCTTGTTTGTGAAGCAGTGAGATAGATTGAGATAGTGCAGAGGTTGCTCGAGCTTGAACAAAGCATTGGTATCTTCTCATATTTTCTGATTAATGCAATATATAGATAACAGGGGTTTTTAGCTGTGGCTTTCCCAGAAAATTATTGTGTTATGTGTGATTGAATTCTTTCTCTTTCATGCTTTTTGATTTCATTGATCATTTATTGTTTCTGCTGATGAGTAGAGTAGATTCAAGTCAATTGTTTTAGCATATTACAATCTGCAGTTTGAATCTACATGGAATTTCTACATTGACCCATGGTGGGAGGATGGTGTGGGGAGTCTCTGGAGGGCAATCAAAGGAGGTAAATTCGTAGATCTAACAATAATGATTACCTGTAAAATCTAAAAGACAATGTCAGTCATACAAAAATTCATTAAGCTATGCCCAAAAGAACCTCTCCATATTAGATTCACAAACATAAACAACAAACCAACCCAATTGCACTGGGGTTTCTTCTCGGGCTGAGTAAAAGATACAAGAAGCAGACTAGGACTCCAACCCAAGGCCCCCTCAGGACTTAAACAACCCATAGATTCATATAAGACTATGGGGAACATAAAGTGTCTTTCCAACGACCAACCATTACCCAAGAAAATTGGCTAACCAAAAGCCTCAATTTTTTTGTTTGACACCTGCTTTATCCCAAATAACATCCCAAAAAATTCCTTGATTCTACTTCTTAGTGTTTCACCACTTGCTATAGTTGTGGTGCCTACATTATCACACTCCTACAGATGCCTCCAACAATATTCATAATGGTTCCTTGATGTCGCATACATGAGATTACATATGTAGGGGTAGCCACCCCACCCCTTTCTTAATGATCATAGATCCCAATGTGATCCCTAATCTATCTGTCACCCTGATCGGGGAAAACGATCACCACTTTCAATAAAAATATTGATATTACCTTTTAAGTAAAGACATGTGTTTTTAATAAAAATATTGATCTGGCATTTTAAGTAAAGACTTGTGTTTATATTCTTGTTCACTTTTTAGGGTTGCGTGTATTTAAAAAAAAAAATATAATATCACTCTTTCGAAAAATAAAAAGTAAATGCTCAAATCATATACATTTTAAAAATACAATTATACATTAAGTTTTCCACGTAAGTTAAACCTTACCGAAATATAATATACAACCATTTTCTTAAGTTTTCGAGGTACACCCTACTTTATCAGCTAGTTCATAATTCTAGTCATGGGAGGAGAAGACGTTCATCTCAACTTAGTTCTCATGACCACATCCTTGTTTTTAAGAATATAAAGTTAGCCATTTATTTATAAAATGTTTTTTTTTTGTAAGTTAGGCTAATTCTATTATGGTACAAAAACTTCAAAAATTACAATGAGGCAAGCCTCAGATGTCACCATACAGAGATGGATGCGTCATCTTGTAACATCTAACCAGATAGACCATTGTGACAAAACCTGTCCGTAGAACCAACTGACTGCACAAAAACATTGACAGTAACAGAAACATTTTCCCTTTTACAGACGCGATAGACCCCTTTCCCAGACTATTTTCTTCGAACTAGAGAGCCATAGACAGCAGTAGACTGAAAGATTGAGAATATCAAGCCTAGAGCTAAGCAGAGCTTCAGCGGTACAAAAAGGAGTAACACTGTGGAAACTAAGAACAGGACCAATCCGACTGACAAAATTGCATAATGTTACCCGTCCTCCGCGAGTCCTGGGAGTTGGCTTAGTCGTCCACTGAGGTGGATGGTTGTTCCTCCACCACCCTGCAACTGTATGGATCCGGCTTGCTTGAGTCTGTGTAGGGTGCGTCGTCCTCTGCCGGCACACTCGGACTTGTCGCGGCACCTTCTGATGTTTGCGGTCGGCTACACTGACCCAGAACCAGTGCTGGGGGCAGAATAGATTGACAGATTCTTTGCACGGGAGGCTGAGCTGGTTGTTCCAAGGCTGGAGCAGGAGGCCTTTGCTCCTTTGCGACTTGCTAGGGGACAGACCACTCGCATTTTTCAATTTTAACTGATACATAGTATGTATCACTGTCCAGAAGGCACGAGAAGCTAAACCTTGAGGTGGGGTGTGAGATATGCTCACAGACAGAGGCGCGAGCACGCCCACGACCCCTCCCTCCACCTCACCGGGAACTGCGGGCTTCATCTGATGAAGAGCCAGAGGAGCGTGATGGGTTGGCTCTGCCGCTTGTGCTTCCGCGAGACCCGCCTCTGTGGCTGCTGAGGCGGAGCCTTTCCCTGGGCATGGCTGGCTGGAATTGGCGGAGATGAGGTGCAGGGAACTGAAGGTAGATGGCAGGGGACAGGGCCGAAGAACGAATGGCGGGATGGCACTGAGAGTTACAGGAACAAGAGGAGGATACTCGCAAAGCAAAGGAAAATTACCAGGAGCTACCCAGAAAGTCAGACTAGCAAGCAAAGGAATTAACCGACGACGGGGACGATGAGCACTATGGACATGAGACTCAGAGGGCTCCTGCGCTGTAGGGAGCTCCAACCTACTACTTTTCTGGTGAGGCCCTCTATGTCTCACACAGAGCTACGCACCACAATCCACATTAAACCAAACCATAACAGAAAGCCAAAGAACTCGAAGACAACACTTTATCTTTACCCTGGCTCTGTAATTATACTGCTCGGTCGCATTCCGCGCCATGAGCAGACCCATATGCTGTCTCTGCCTCCCGGAAGCTGAAACAATCCTGCGCGCGCGAAGCCAAATGCCAAGGGCGGCTGGTCTGTGGTGGAGTTTATGACCCGAGTTTATGTTGATGCGAAGGGGGTGGCAGGCCTTAAATGGCTGAGTACAGGTGGCGGGGCTGGGCTGCCACTTGCCCAGTGGGAAGCCCGCCCCCGTACTTCCCTTGCCTTCAAACACCCGCAGCGGGAAATTTATTTATAAAATGTTATCATAATCACCTTTTTATAATTATTAAGTGACCATTTATTATTACTTTTATTATTAATAATATAGATATGTTTGGATTTTATATTAATTGGATAATAAAAATTACATTGTCAATGTTTATGGTATGTGGAGCCAAATATATATGTTTGGATTTTATATTAATTTGATAATAAAAATTACATTATCAGTATGTGGAGGCCAAACCAATTGTAGAATAACAAAGTTTTGAGATAAAAAATTATAACTAATATATGATATTTTTAATTAGATTTTTTTACAGAGTTATGAGTAATATAATATATACATTTAGGATGAACAAAATGAGCTAACTTGGTTCTTCGAGAAGATAACATAAAGCCAATGAAACATGATTCTATAAAATAGACATAGTAAGAAAGAACCATGTTCAAGAAGATAACGTAAAGCCAATGAAACATGATTCTATAAAATAGACATAGTAAGAAAGAACCATGACAGAGTAGACATATGAAACATGATTCTATAAAATAGACATAGTAAGAAAGAACTATGAGAGTAGACATGAAACACCTCTATTCGTGCACATAAATTTCCTTTGTTTAACTCCATCCAAAGTAGAATTAATTCTTGAGTGTGGGAAGGTAGAACTTGTTAGATTTTCACACTTACTTTATTGGGAATCGATCGTGTGAACTATCTGCCACTCTGGAATCCACCTTGGGACCATTCATAAAGGTAATGCTAATGGTTTGGAAGTTTACTAACACATGTGAGTTTTGGCGTAATAGAAAAGCTTAACATGGTATTAGAGCCTTACCCAGGTTTAATTCCCTAATTTAAGTTTAAGAGAGTATTAAATTTTCACACTCAACTTATTAAGAATCCATCACATAACTAACACCACTCTAAAATCTACTCATAAATAAAAATAATAATAATTCGGAAACTAACCAACAGCCTTCGTGGACAACTCTAATGGGCGGTAGCAAAAATGCTTTAAGCCACCACCTTAATCGGCAAATCTCTTTTATATCTATAAAATTACATTCTCTTAGTCACGAAAATGACCTCATCGCGAAAAAGGTAATTGGGTAGATAGAATTATTCATTCAATATACTTTGCTAATCATAATTGATATGATAGCAATAATGGTTATGCTTATTAATATTTTGTGAAATTTAGATAGTGAGGTACATAAATTATTTATTCGATATATTTAGTTAACGATTATTTATATAATGATAATTCAAAATGATTCCCACTATGAAAAAGGTGACTAGGTAGATAAAATTAATTATTCAGTATACTTTGTTAATAATAATTGATATGATAGCAACCATTGTTATGATTCTTAATATTTTGAGAAATTTAGATAGTAAGGTACATAAATTATTGATTTGATATGGTTTGTCTTAGCGTCCACTAAGCATTATAGTTTTTGCGTCGCTGTCCACTATGCTTGATTTTATATTAATTGTTACTATTTTTCTTTCTAATCAAAGTTTTTACTATCAATTAATTATTTAATTATTAAAATAGTTTTGAATTCATTGTATTTTATTTATGATATGATTGGTTCACAATAATTTGATTAGAACTCATTTGCGTCGCTGTGCACTATGCTTGATTTTATATTAATTGTTATTATTTTTCTTTCTAATCAAAGTTTTTACTATCAATTAATTATTTAATTATTAAAATAATTTTGAATTCATTGTATTTTATTTATGATATGATTGGTTCACAATAATTTGATTAGAACTCATAAGCATAATGTGTGTATTTTTATTTTCTTATTTGTCAATATATAACAAATTATTTTAAAATGAAAAAAAAACTATTTTTGTAAATGGTCATTTCATTGGTGAGTGCTCTCACATTGAGACTGACACTATTACGCTTGATTAGAATCTGGATTAGGGGCAAGAAATATCTCAAAAATGAAAGTGTTCAAAATCGATCGATTCCTGAATGACTGCGTCCATCTTGGTGATACGATCCCAACACAACTCGTTTCACTCAAAATGGAGTTCGTATGAGGAAGTTAGAGCTTGCTGACCGTTTCACCAAACAACAATTTTTTTTTGCAGGTATTGCCCAATCAACAGTGTGTATTGCTAACGTTGCAGGTGACTGTGTAGGTCAAAGGTGGTCAACACCCAATGAAGGATTGCTAGTGTCACTAGGTGATATTTTTCAAGTTGGTGTGTTGGCATAGTTTTATTGGTTCTTAATGGACCAATGAGAGAATACCACGTGGCAAGCCTGGAGGCCGCCACGTGGCACCACCCAAAGGTCAAATGTCTAATGTGCGTTTGATCAAAATATTGTGGAGGCACTAGGGTTCAACCCAATAACCTCCCCTCCACTAACCACATGCATTACCAACTACACTACCCATTTGTTCTTATCATATGGAGGAATGCACATATTCTTAAAGGTTAAGTGCGAAGGTTAGGGGTTAACCACTAGCGGTTAACACTAAATGCGCATGTGGCCACTACATCACCTAACTACTAGCGATTTACCATAAACAATGATTAGCGCTAATTAACTGCACTTATGCACTAATTAAACATGCTTTACAGTTGGTCGATATTTTGGCGGATTCTACCAAATCCGGATTGCCCCCAAATTTAGTGGGATTAACTAAAGTTTTCCAGAGTAAGAGGAGATTCCTAAGGAAAAATTCAAAAGACCATAACTTGATGGGATTTCAACCAATTTTAGAAAATGAATAGTCAATTTTGGATGATTTTGATGCTTTGAAGACAATGGAATGAGTTTCAGAGGCAATAGAAGACTTCTACAGGTGATGTTTCCACAAGAAAGTTTAGGGAAGCCTAAGGCTACTAGGGAAGGAGGTCATGCCCCGATTAGTCAAAGTCAGTTTTCAGAGATCTAATAGTCATTTTTGGTGTTTTTGGGTCCTCTGAACCCAATGGTATAGTTTTCAAAGCCATTGGAGTTGAGAAGAAGCTTGTAATCAAACATTTGAACAAATAATTCCAAAAGGGCCTAGTCATTAAAGGAGGTCATATGAGATGTAACCCAGTACTGGAAGGTGAACTCCTTGATCAGATTTGCATTTTGATTTTGATGTGTCTATTTATCTATATTTCATTTGTTGTCCATGTTATTTAATCAACTAATTAACTCATAATTTGCTAACACATGACACATAAAAGACATATAAATTGACACATAAACCTCTTGCATAACTCGGTAAATGAGACGATCCTAAACATAATTTTAATTGATGAGGGAGCTTGCATAGCATTAACAAGTTTGCCCAAGATTTCAGATCAATGCCTGACATTGCTACTACTCTGCCCAACGATGCTAGAACCTGCTCTCGCTAGTGCTTCTCACACCACTTGGTGTGCCTTCTCCTTGTCACTAACCTCCTTATCCACTCATTACTTGTCTATAACATGACCATGCATTCCTCTACTTGACTATATACTCCTCCCCTTTTCAATGCCATCATCAACTCGAGGAATTGAGCTTGAATTCAATGTGCAATTTTATTCTAGTGGAATTGGGTCTGTCGCATAAGCTACACACCTTTGAGTGACTCCTTGAGCCCACACCTGAAGATCACTTCTAGATTGTAGAGGAAGTCATCAAAGCCCTTAAGTTGGAAGATGATTCCTCATATGATTTTTTTTCCAAGAATGACCATACAAGATTGTCAAGTAATATCAAAATACGACAACCAGCTCGAATAAAATCTCAATCTCATTGTATATATCAACCACATGATCAATGTATTCAAATGGATCGACTGTCATGGTTCATTGTGGCCTCCTTTGCATGCTCAATGCTTAACAGAGTGGGACTTGGGGGGAAGGTGGGGGGGGGGAAGTGTCTGCTTTTTGTTTGTTAGTGAATACCATTTTTGTTAATGTGGCAGTGACAGGACCATTATGAAGCCCCCTTAGCAAACCACAAGAGATTCGCCCTCTTCCCCCGCATTCCGCTTTTGGTTTTTACAATACCATAAGATTCAAGATTATTTTTTTCTCTCTAATTAGTTTAGCTCAATGCTAGAGTGCAAATAATAAGAAACTCTTTTTCTACAAGGTCTCGAACATTCTTCAACATTTAGCATATTGTCTAGACAACAATTTTCTAAAATCCGTAAGACACCCTTGATAGAGTAGTAATCCACAATTTCATCTAACATGGAATCTTCTAGAAATCCATGTGACCCATGCCAATCTCCACAACAACGTTCACAATGTTTCTCAACAAAGACTGGTCATTTGGTTCTCCCTCGCACTCTATATTAATCAATTCAAACACCACATTAGTCGCTTTATTTTATACACCATGATAAACCAATTAACATAGACACATGACTCCCACTTTTGTTAGTGAAACGAGAAAGAATTTTCCCACGAAATGATGATCAAAATGGCAGAAAAAGTTTGACAGGAATCATACATAAGAGGCTTTTGAGTGTACATTTTTTAGAAAGCTATATAAATGTTTATGCTGTAATACAAGAAACTCATGTTTTAAATATTTTTTAGAATCTCTGCCATTTTTAGGATGCCCTTCTAAATAATATCCCATCCTTGGTTGAATTATAATGCATTATCAATTGATTTAATAATCATCCTCTTTATTAGCATTCAACTTCTATTAAGCGAGGTGTGCCAAGATTATAGAGAGATCATGCCTTATACCCATCTTGTTATTTAGTGTGACCTAGTGATTGTATTGACTCTTATTTGTTCTCGTTGTTGCCCAAAGAAAAGAAAAGAATTGTCTTACAATCCGAGGAAGACTAGTCTTGCATTCAATAACTCTTAATTACCATTGCGTCGTTTCTTACAATACCAAGAAGATCAATCCAATCTTACTTTGAAATCCACTTTATGATTAGCTCTTTACCTTATCACCAAACTATGGTTAATCATAAATGGATCCAATGATGGATGTAAATTATAGGATTGGAATTTGATGGAATAAAAGCCTTAAATTAAGTGTTTTCCCATCAAATAAAACTACCATGTTAAATGCTTATTAGAATTCATAGAGGTATGGTATCATGACACAATAATTATTGAATTAATACTATGCAACAAAACTTCATTTGAACCATGAGCGGAATATAATATAAAAGCCTGATATACAAGCCTGAGATTACACTGTATAGCTTGCTTGATATACTTTTAGATTAGTCCAATTTCTCTTTGGCTCACCTACATTTTAATTGTCGCAATTTATAGACTCCAAATTTGCACTAGGTCAATCACTTGCGTGATTTCAGTATTAACAAGTTCAATATACCATTTATGGGAATTGACATATTTGAGAAGCCCATGAACCAACAACCTGATGGCCAAATTTTTGCTTCAATGTTATAAGTTGTGTGATAAAATGTTTCATCTTGCTAACATTACCCATCCATTTCCTATTCAAGTACTCATTCTTGATCCCCCATGCATGCAACACGAACATTGCACCTTGCCAACATGCCTCTATAGCTTAAGGGCAGCTATTTGATTCCCCATTGCTTCTTTTTAATATTTTTTTAGTAATAGGAATTTCAATTATAGTTCTATGCAACTAAATACTTATATCTTCAATACATTGAAGTCACAACTCCAAGTTTCTGTAATAGCCAATTGCTTAACGTCATGTATGTAATGTAAACAATTTTAAAAGAAATATGGGCTGAATTATAGGACACAAATTCAAGAGGCTAAGGATGGTTACTTTCTTGGCATTTTAGTTTACTTGTTGTAGGAAAAACTAGACAGTTTGGACAACCATTAAAGACTAGTTGTTGTATGTCTTAATGGACTAGTTCATGAATTTAATGGAACTGCAAGGAAGTACATAGGGCCATGTTCTCTTGAAGAAAAAGGAACACAAGAAAGAGGTGCGAAGAGGGTATGAAACATTGATTGCACATAACCAATAAGTAAAAAAGAGGAAGGTGTGGACACTTTTCATTGGTTGACAAGATTTGTTAGCAGACGTCTTGTTAGAAGGATACATGCAGAAAAGAGGAGAAAAATGCAAGGAAGAAGAAGCACTGACAGAATCACAACGACATGAGACGACTATCAGAGAAGACCTCGACACTGAACAACGAAAGGAAATAGAAGGGAAAGTAGGAGTAGCTTGGAAAAAGAGAACGCAGAGGGAAATAGAAACATTCAATGTGAAATATAAGTTAGGGAGGAAATCACTTCCAGGTGGGGAATAAATTGCCTCTTGAGTCCCCATTAGCTGGAGGGTGGAGATGGTGATTCTCGGAAAATCCCTAAGGGTTGGGGTGGAGGAATTATTTCCTAGAAAATTCCTGGAATGTTTCTAGATGACTTCCTTGTTGTATGTTTAATTTCATGTGGTTATGGATTCCCCAAGTTGGGTAGAACCGTGGTGTTGAGTTTTGCAGGGTGGAGATGGTGAGTCTCTGGATTCCCTGTGTATTTTGTTGCTCATGATTCTACTGAAGGGTGGAGATAGTGAGTCTCTAGATTCCCTGTGTAACTTGGAGGTTGGAGATGGTGAGTCTCTAGATTCCCTGTACATTTTTTATCACAACTCAATTGAAGGGTGGAGACGATGAATCTCTAAATTCCCTATGTATTGTTGACTACCACTTAGTAGGAGCGTGGAGGTGGAAGTATCTTTGGAGACCCTAGAGTGATTGGAGTTGGTGTTTCAGCATTCAGAAATAGACCCCTCAGTCTTTGGAAATAGCTTGGGGGTGATACCTACAAGTAAGCATTGGATGCAACTATCTATGGTTGGGTGGAGAGTCATAGTCCCAGAATCAGTTGCCCATAAATCATAAGCTAAGTGTTTCTCTAAATTAATGAATTGTGTATTTACATTCCAGTTCGGAATGGTGTAAGTGTACATGAGAGATGACTGTATGAAGCATTATTGCAGGAATAGACTAATATGTTGTGTTAACGATAAAGGCATTGTGATGGCATGTAAGAATGAAGGCTGTGTAAAATTATTTTGCTTGAGCATTCTTATTCTTTACTACAATATGATGACTCTGTTGATTTCAATCTTGTCTTGCATTGTTGTGTTGCAATGTGGTAATGGGGAGGACTTCCTCTTCTTTTATTCTTATTGACCTGGTATTTTATGTGAGGGTCTCCTTCAAGTATTCAGTGATGCATACCCTAGTGTTGGGGCTATACATCCATTTATCAAGAACTCAGTCTAATAAATTTATATTTTGTGTTGTGTGAGGCATGTCCTTATGAGCTTGAATGAATTTACTTTAAAGTTTTGTATTCCATACAAAGGTGCATCCTTCCTATGCACTTGTTAAGGTTGAAGTCTCAAGGTTGAGTGTGTTGTCTCTATGTAGAGATGGCGTGGGAAAAGTCCTTGCTTGAATGACTAGTTTAGTCCCGATGATAAGTTCAATTAGTACTCCATAATGGGTATTCATGTATTGGGAACTTCTATTATTAAGTTTCCTGGAATTCCCATCCAAACAATTGAGATGTTCTAGGCTTGTGTTAGTTCCAGTAAATTAATCGTGCTTACGGTCCATGCTAGTAATTAGACTTAACAAGAGAATACCTTGTTTCCTTGAGTATTGTTGATTCCTTTGTGGCCTTTTGGTAATCACATGCTTTAAAGTTGTCGTTGTAATATTTTCATGTTGGTTGGACCTTTAGGAGAGGCCTTGGAATCTCTAGAGTGAGATCGACTTGTTCTCCATAAGTTATTGAGGAATTGTGGAGACTACAAGTCTTGAAGGGTTGAATGGGAAAGTCCCTATTTCATATTGTGTTTTCTATCGTTAAGGACCTAAAGGAGTAGAATTGGTCGTAAGCTCAAAATGGATAACACCAGTGCATGCTTCATATGGCCTAAATAATGATGTTTAAATGTTGGCGTGAGTTTAAGAATTTGCAGAACCATTACGACAGAGCCATGGTTGTGAGCCTTCACAAATGGCTTAGGAAACAACCTTATCTCATTCCCTTAACCTTTAACTTTATCCATGGTCGTGGTGGGAGGTACCAAGCCAAGTGAGGGATGGCTCTAAGGCCATATAAATAGTGGTCACAGCATAACATAACTCAATGCAAGGCCAACGTAATAAGCGACCAAGATTAAGCAGTGGAGGAAATCGACGGCTAGGAAAGGGCCTAAGTTGGTAAAGCCGCCAACTTGACTCTAGGGCACGTAAACTCGAAGGTTGTTCCGGATAAGTATAAAGAGGAGTACACACTTAAACAGGTGGAGTGACGTGAGCCCGAGCTAGGGTAGCATACACACTCGCTTCCTAAAATACTCATTGGAGTTATGCAGACCCACATATGGGTCAGCCTGGAGGGTCAATCCTAGAGTAATACATCAACCACACGATTGCAATGGCCAGATAACATAGCCAGGGAGATGGGAAGTTTGAGGTGTTATCACTATGATAATTCTTTTGAAGTAAAAAGAAAGAAAAACTAAAGGTAACCACAAACCACTTTTGGAGATCAGGACCTAGTCTTCCTGATGCTTAGAGAGGGCTCTCTCTTTAAAATTTAACTTTGTTTTAGTTAAGATGCTTTTAGGCTAGTTATGATTGTTCAAGGGGGCTTCTTATTTGTATATGAGATTGGGTGGTGGGATTTGCTTAGACAGATGGATAAAATTATGTCTTTTAGACCATTGGGCTATGGAGTCAAACATTAAGGAAGCAAAACTAGATTAACTCACTAAAGGGAATATTCCAAGGGCAAGATAACAGAGTGTTTTTCAGATCTTTGAGACAGAGGGGTGAAAGGGTTTAACTCGGGGTGAGAGAGAAGTTAAGGGTTCTCAGACTTGGATAATGAATGAAGAATGAATGGATAATCAAGATCAAAGGGCAATTAAGAATCCTTTAACCTGGATATTCAAGAAATCAATCTAAACCAAAGAGTAATTAAGAATTCTTTAATTTAGATATCAGCAGAAAACATTTAAATGTATAACTATTAAGACAGAGTGTAATTAAACAAGTTCTGAGGTATTATTCCAATTATAACATTTAGATTAAGAAACACATTAAATATTATGAATAAGTTTGAGAAAAATAACAATAACACATGAAAACACTAGTCTGAAATTCGCTCAACACATGAATCCTTGGAAATATCTGATCTTTATTTATCAATCCAACTTGCTAGCTCAGCAAATGATACAATAACCTTCTGGGTCTTCTGATAAAAAAGTCTATAGAGATGTCTAATAGAATCCACCCTACATACTTCGAATTGTGAAGTATTTATACAAAAGTTATTACAAAATATCTCAAACTGATTTGAGATTTAATCTAGGGAAGAAAAATATCTTCTTGCGAGAAGATAGAGACAACTATTGAACTGCTTCATGCTGTCCCTTTTATTTTGGTACTGCTGACTTTTATGGTTTGATATTTAGCCCTTTATGTTGCTTTATTGTTTGATCTTTCATGCTGGAAGCTTCATTTACTTTTGCCTTTCATCTGATACACTTTAATGCTGCTGATCTGTCTTCATCTTTTTACCTGGTTGTTTTACTTCTACTATACATTAACCTTTTTACTGCATATTTCTTGCACTAAACCAGTTAATTTCTCCCATGCTTCAGCATCTGGTAACTGGATTTTTAGCATCCTCCTATATATTTCATGTACCTCGGTGTATTTGGAAAAAGTAGGCTTATTGATAAACAATTGTTTTACCTCATGCTAGAGGTAAAAGAAGTTTTCAAATGTCTGGTAGAGTACTTTTCCTATTGGCAATGCCTTGATTGATGATGTATTAACCTGTTATTTTGCTAGTCTGATTTTGCTGTTGTAATCTTGCTGTGTCATGAGCTTGTCATTTATCACTAAGGGATTGGGTAACCCTTTCTCTCTCAAAATTTGAAACTTAGCCATAAATCTGTCAATGGCTACCTGCATATTCTGACACTTGTCCTCCAAGTTTAGCATTAAGTTTCTCTTGGAGAGGACCTTTATCACCTCCAAAATTGTCTCTATTCTGTCCTCTATTTCCAATTCCTGAAGCTCATACTTATTCACTGTTAAGGAATTGAATGATTCTGGTAGCCTCTTCTGGCATTTCTCCTAATTCTTATTTTACTCTTTGGATGGCCTCTGTAGCCATCTTTATTAAATCTATATGTTCAAAAATCACCTGAATATATGGCCAAATATCATTGACAGAGTCAATGATATTGGCCCATAGTAGTTCCTTAGCCTGCCTAAGGGGTTCCTTTAATGTTAGGTCCTTCTCCATGGCTTTTAATCTCTCACTCATCCTGGCAACTTTTTTCACTTCTTCTTTGTGCATGATTTTAGCAAGCTTGTAATCAGTTTCTAGGCTTGTCACCTTTTCTTTGAGCTTATTTATCTCTATAATCTGTATGCAAATTTCTTCCATACCTTTAACTAACTTTGTTGCTTCTTCACTTGATGTACCTGCTACTGATGTAGACTCTGTGGAAACTGGTTGTGTCGTGGCCAAAGGAGCTGTGGGAGCCAATGAGGCTACGAATGTGGAAGGAACAACCATGGTGACTGTTGGGATGACATTCACTGAGGTCGTGGCAATATCAATTTTCTTTAATTGGATTAGGTTGTCCAATTCCTTCTTTGTCTCCCTTAACTGATCATTTAGTTTGAGGACTAAGTCCACCAACTCTTAATGCCGGGTTTGGTTTTCCAATACTTCCTATGTCTGGGGATGTTGCAGTTGAGGTATCTTCAATTACTTTTTGAGTGTTGCAATGTCATCATTCTTTTTCTTGATCAGTTGTTCAGTAGCTTTGATGTCTTTTGGATCATGTCCCAATTCAATCACTAAGTCTTCCAAGACTTGATTTTGGTGTCTTTGGCATGTGAGGAGGCTTTTTCCAATTGATACTGGGCTGAAATGTTGCTCAATGAATTCTGCAACTGATGGGAAGCTATGGCTTTTCCTGTAAGCGTGGAGTAAATCATTTCTCTAGCCTGTTTGTGAAATTCAATTTGGTCAATGGGATGAATATCCCTTTCCAATACCTTAAAATCGATCTTCTTGAAATCTGTTGATGTCCTTGGTTGTTGTACAGTTGGCTTCATGAAGGACATTTGCATCTTTCCTTCCTTGATGTCAAAAGATGAAATCAACCTAGTTTGATTTGTAGGTGTAAGTTTGAGATACTGTGCCTTTAATTTCTCATTTTGATTTCTTTGAACCTGTCCTTAATGTCCTTGTCTTTATCAACATGCCTACTAAATGAGGAGACTTCTACACAAAGCTTCCTTTCCAACATTTGAGTTTGTGAAGTAGATGGCTCCTGTGTTTCCCCAGATGGAGCTATGCCCTTGCTCATGTCTAACTCAGTATTAGTTATTTCTACTTAGCCTTCTATGTCTTCCTATTCTGAAACAAGATTGGGTCTTTGCCTTTTACTCTGGCTGGCTTCATATTGCACATTTGAAGTGTCCATACCTGAACTAGAGGCTCCCTCTCTGTTCCTCTTAGGATTATTTTCCTCATTCTGAGTAGTCTGCAAAACAACAGGGTTATTCATGGTTCCTACTTGCTCTGGTACCTGTAGGAATGAGATTTCATCAAGCTGTCTCTCTAAATCAAACAAGGTATTTTGAACATCTACCTTTGTACTATCCTTGTCTATGAGAGTGTTTTCTAACCACTCAAATTTATTGGCGTATCTCTCTATTTCTGGTATGGGGTGATGAATGTAAGGTCCCAATTTGACCTTTTGTCTTAGTTTGGTCATAAACCCTTGAGGGTCATACCTCCATATGAAACTGTTCTGAAACTTCATTTGTTGCAGAATTTGATCTTCTTCCTGCCCTATTTCTCTAGAATTACAAATGAAGGGCCTAACTGATTTTTGACTTTGAACTGAGTTCTTTTCTTGGCTGATACAAATTTGACCTAATCATAGTTCATTATCTGCCTATAATACTCTAGAGCAAATAACCTCATTGGGAGGTATTTGGGAAGTTTGTATGGGGCAAGCTGGCAACCATAGATTCTTATCTCAGTGTGGTTTTGGTAAAGGTACCAAGCTCCCACCTTACTTTGCTTGGACAATTGGAGGACTCTTTTGATTTCTTGACTTATCCTGGGTGGAGGGCTTCCTGTCAACATGGTCATGACTAGATGGTCAAAAGAGTCAATGAAGTTTGTGTAGGTGTATGGTGATGAATACTTGTGGAATAATGGTGTCCAAAATATCACAAACCTGGGTTGGCCTCTAGTAGTCAACTTTTGGATGGTGAAGGGAAATATGTCTGACTGATAATACAAAAACATGTGGTATAGTATAGATGAGTACTTGAATACTCTTTCCTTTTACATTATGGTAAATTGTTCATGCATTCTTTCAGCTATGAATTGGGCATAATTGTACAAAGTAGCAGGAGGCTTTCCTGGGGTGAAAATGGACATGAAGGCTAGGATGAGCTCATCAACAAATTCATCTGTGGTATAACCTAAAATACATGATATCATAGTCACAATATGCTTGCCCCTTTCAGAGAGAATGGTAGAAACATATGGAGGGGCATCTTTAGGTATGTGTTGCTCTTCTACAATGAAAGCTTGGAATATTTGGGCCAGTCTAGATGGACTCAACTTGGTGTACAGGTCTAACAAATCCCCAATGGAGAGTGGGGTCAGGTTTGGACCTAGTTGGACTTGCAACATCTCATTGATTGACTCAGTTGTAATGGTAAACAAGAATTTTTGGTCAGGGGACATTATAGCTCTTTGGCTGGGAATGTAACAAGCATGGCACATATGGACAATCTCATGAAAAATATGTACTTGTGGAAACTGGTATTTGGGCAAATTGGATTCCTAAAGGCCAATGTCATCAGAATGGTTCAGATATCTTTCTTTACTCAAATAATGAATTTTAAGTAGGACTTCATATGGACTTGTGTCTCTGATTTACAAATCCTTTTCCGCCAGGGGAAGGTGGTCAAGGTCCAAATGGGGAGTTGTGATATGTCTGACATCCATGGCGATGGGGGTAGCCATAATTCAATTCTTATGGATTTGAATTAGGCAATACTGGTTTATTCAGAGGTTTTGAAGGAAACTCAGAAACTTTCAGAAAGGTTTGGGTGTGCGCTTTGAATTTAAAGTAATTTCAATTAATTTTACTTAATTAAGATACTTTTAAAGACTAGACGTTTTCAAATTTGAAAGGGTGTCTGGTAATTTGTTTTCAAATACCTAGAATTTGTGTGAATTGCCTTCAAATTCGGTGTTCTTGGCAATTGCAGGAGTTTGAATGGCTCTAGTACGGACTGAGATGTTGATTGGGGTCTTTGCATCTTCTTCAGGAGTGGAATTTGAGGTCAATTGGCGAATTCAGCGTTGGAAGGGGTCGCAATGGTTTGCAGAGGCTTACACAGAAAATGAGCGAAAAAAGGCGAAATAGGGCTTCTTGGCCTTTTTATTGAGCAACGGTCACTTTTTGGCTAGTAATTCTCAAATGAACAGTGGGTGGTTTTTCGGGTTGAACAGGGAAGCGGTTTCCCAAACCATCGCACTGCTTTTATGGAGGAGGTAGTATTTAGGAGGGGTCACCCGATCTATGCTAGCACTTGACACATAGTAGATGGGGGGGTCGGGGAAAACCAATTTATTGGGCGGGTAAAGGTCGGCCATCAAGTGAACCCAATATGGCTGTGGACCATCGGATGTGGGCCCTGATGATCGGATGACAATCGGGCAAGGGATGTGCGCGAACGATATGAGCATAGGTTTTGGGGGGCCCAGGGCTTTAAACCTTGGCTGTTTGGGGTTATTTAGGATTTAATCATGGGATTAAATCATTGGGTAGGGTTTTATGACGGGATTACTTTAGCTTTACCGAGAAGCAGTAAATTAAGTTAGGAATATGGGATAAAGTATAGTTTATAACTAAACTAAGGGTTGGGGTATTATATAGGGGATTTAATTATACATGGGAAAAGGTATATTGAGAACTATAGTATTCTGTTAAAAATTAATATGAAATGAGCAGAGTGAACATACCCTTAGGCATAAATGTAATATTTGCATATTTTATTCACATACACTTCATACTTAGGATAAAATCTTTTTGTGGGTATTTTGAATGAAATGGAATTCAACATGAAGTTGTTTACTTTTCATAGGCAAATGAAGTTTAACCTTAGGAAAAAGGGGTTTTATTAGGGTAATGAAGGGACATGAATTTTATGATGGGAATTCTAACACTTGATATCCATAAGTCATTAAGTCGAGGGTCCGGTCCCACCAAAATTCAAAGAAATGCTCTGAGCCTTTATGACTTGAAGGATTTTTAGTACTAGAACTTACTTGTGAATGGGGAAATTTGTAAATAAAGGGATGAAATGAATGACGGGGAGTTAATTAAATCAAGTTGTAAACCATTGTTTTTGCTTTGTTAACTGCTCATGCACATTAAAAGATATGGTCAAGTATGATAAATGTGCTTTGATGCAATCAACTTTATACTTTAGCAACCTTTCTTCTATTTACCCATTACTTACCCTAACATTTTTTCTTCATTTTATTTGGGTGCATTCAGGCTAGCAGACCCTTATCATTCATTTTTATTTTGAAAAGCAAACTATTTAATTCTAACCTTATATTATTCAAGGGCTCAGATTAAACTGATGAGCTCCTTTTATTTTCTCTACCTATCTAATGATATGCCAAGATTAAACTATTTGGTCATATTTCGTTCTGTTATCACTCAGGTTGTCCCTAAGCTCCTGAAGGGATATGGCTGAGGTAACCACAAAACAATCTTTGGATTGCAGGTTCTAGCCCACCTGCAATCAGAGAGGGCTCTCTCTTAATGATTTAGCTTTGTTGATGAGTATTTTAGGCTAGTTATTGGGTGCAAGGAGTTTTGTTTGTGTTTGGGTGGAAGGAGGATGCTTTCAAGTAAAGAGGCAATGCATAGTGTGTTAAGTTTCAAACCATTGGGCATGGAGTCGTGGAGTAAGACTGCTAGTGTGTTTTCTTGGTCACAAGAGGAAAGTGGAGCAAGGTAGCTGCACATAAAACATCCTTCAAGCTAAAGAGATGGAATGAAATATAAGGAATGAGAGGCAATTAAGAATCTCCCACTCAGCTTAACAGAGGGAAGGGGAATGAGCTCTATCCAGGGGCAGTTAAGAATCCCTGGATAACTGTCATAGATGGTGAATTAGGGAAAACATGAGCCATGTGGAATCCATATTTATGCTTAAATAGATGAAAACATAAAGAAACAACAGAAATTGAGCATAGAGTGTAGTTTAACAAGTTCTAAGCTAATCTTTCTTTCTGCTGTTTAGATTTGATTTATGAATGGAAAACAGAGGTAAGAAGCACTTATTGAGTCATGTAATAGCACAAGAATTCCACAGTCACTCTTCAACCATTAAACACAGTAAACAATCCATTCTCCAAGCTCGTAAGCAGTCTTTGATTATATAAAAATATCAGATACATAGTGCGAGTCTTTCTTGGAATGCATTAACCGACTATCCATCCAGTAACAACAACCAACCCTCATTACATTGTTCAGGGCTCTATATATAGGGTAAATATCCAAAATATTTATTACAGCCGACCTAAACAGGTCTGCGGGAAAATTTTTTTTAAACCTAAACTTGTGCTAAAATTAAATGCAAGTAAATATCTCTTAAGCTGCGCCATAGGCAGCTGGATCAAAATGAGTTAATATGGTGTCCTTGGTGACCTAGTGCAGTGCTTCTGCAATAACTGTGCTTTGAGCTTTGGTCCACTGATCTTATGTGAATTTGATGTGCAGTAAGTGTGATTTGAGAGCTCTTTAATGGCATCTATTGTTTTGTTGACTTTGCTGGAGGGTTCTTTGATGCTTTATCTGCTTCGGGCCGCTGATAGATCTTCACTGATACACTTTGCCGCATCCTGATACTCTTTGTCATGAATTTTGGCGTTCACTTTGGCTCTGATACTCTTCAATGCCTGAATCGGGCATCTCTCTTTCTGCTGATATGATAAAAACCATTAAATCGGGCCTTTTCTGCCCCTTTCGGCATAAAAACGGCTGCAGAATCAAAAGATTCCCCAAAGATTCCCCACTTTGGCCCATTTCCCGCATTGAAAACTGCCTCTGTTTTTCATTCCAAGCTTCCGAAGCTTCGATTTTTCACTTGCGCGATTTTTCTGGCGGGTGACGTCAGCATGACGTCAGTGGTACGGTGGATGACGTCAGCAGTGGGACCCCCTTGTACGGTGATGACGTCAGCGGGGTGACGTGGCAGTACGGTAGGGTGATGACATGGCAGTACGGTGGAAGGTAGACGCAGGCAGGAAGGGGTGAGTTGGCGGTGATGTGGTAGGTGACGTGGTGCTTACGTCATGCAAGGGGAGGGCGGTTTCTAGTTTGTGGCGCACCGCTCTTGCGGTTGGGCGGTATTGGTAGGGGGGGCTCTGCCACAGCTAGGAGGGCGACGTGTGGCGGGAGTATGATGACAAAACCGTCGATGTCCCGGGCGCTAACCCTTGATAGCTTCGATGACGAAAGGACCTGCCCACCGTAGATCTCGGGCGCACCAGATCTAACGGCTGGCGGATAAGGTAAGGCGGCGGATGGATAAGGACGGGGCCCGCACGCCAATTATTTTAATTTTTAACTCGGTGGGCGTAGAAAACTTTAGAGAAGTGGGTTTTTTGGGGTTAAACGTGAGCGGGGTTAAATATTTACGTGCGTTTTGGGATAAGGGCGGAAAGAGGGATTTTATGCATAGGAGTGAGTCCCGATGCATTTGGAAGGGGTTTTTATAAACAATATGAGGGTTCTTACTAAGTTTCAGGCAAACTTAGTAATTCCCAAGGGATACTTATGGTTATTTTTCAACCAGGGGGAGGGGATAAGTATATAGGGGAGTTATTTAACATAGTTTTTAGTAGGGGAAGGGGAAATAGATAGGGAGCTATATAGTAAAGTTAGTAGTTAATATGACCATGATGAGAAAGCGCTAAGTATGTGAAACTTAGGCCATTAGGGGAAAATGATTCATAAATAAAATGAACATTCCTTGAGTAAAGCATAATTTTACCAAGGTGAATGATATGGAAAATGATGAAACTAAGAGATATCAAGGAGATCTTGACCTCTTTGGGGAAGTTAGTGAATGATCTAGGGAATAAGGAAGAAGGGGGAGGTTAGTCATGCCTCGCTTGAAGTCCTTCAAATGGAAACTGCCTGATAATTGTAACTTGAACAGATATGACACTTGAAAACATGAAATTGGTCACACATCAACATTCTGCAACCTCAAAACTACCTACCCAGCCTGCTTTCCTAGCATTTTTTCTTCTTTTTGGTTTGGGTGCACTTAGACTTGCAGACCCAGCTTTTCAATTTTTTTTTTTTTTGTCCTCCTATCTACAACTATACTTATTTCATCCAGGGGCTCAGATTAAGCTGTTGAGCACCCTTGCTTCTCTACCTATCTAAGAATCTGCCAAGATTGAGCTGTTTGGACAGGAATCATTCTCTATTCTACAACAAATAATTTAAACATTGCATGGTCCAGATTGAACAGTTAGGCCATCCACCAAATGTTATCAGCAACAGTACCTCCACCTGGTGAATCTGCAAAAAATTAAGACAGCAGTGGCACTTTGACTAGCACACTCTCATGGACACTTCTGTGGCCTTTGTAGCAAATATGGAACATTGCAGTATGCAAAGTATGACATATTTGGCATGTAAAAATGTTGATCATGAAAGATGAATACCTGTTGCAGCAGGAGGCTAACACGTTCTCTAACTATAAACATAAAAATTCAAAGCATGAAATAGTCAAGATTAAGCAGTTTGACTACCATGGGTTGTGGCATGTATGATAAGATGCACACAACCATTATTTAAAACTGGAAAGCAGTAAAAAGGTAGTGGCGTTTAGACTTGTACACTTTCATGATCTATTTTTGTTTTTTGGGGTTCATATATTTTCATTTTTTGATCTTTTCTTATTCTTTTTGTCCTTTGATGTTTCTTTTAGGACATACCCTCTTTACATTTTTTTAATTTTTAATATGGAAAACATTTGCAGAAAGCAAAGGTATGTACAATATTACAAGGCTTAACCTTAGCCAATTCAAAATTATGAATCCTATCACTATAGGACTCTAACAATGACTCCTCATGGGGATGGCATTTCCTAGTGAAATGTCAAGAACTCTAAAGATTAGTAGCCTCTGAATTGTGGATGAAGTTACCTTGCAAATTATCCTTCTGTGAATCTGAATTATTGATACTTATGACAGTAAATCTTTTAAAGCTTAGGGCCTTCTCTCCGAGCTTCAACTTCAAAGGATTACCATCCAATCCAATCTACACTCTGCAATGTTATGTACAACGATGCAAAGTAAAATGAACTACTGTAAGTCAGTGGAAAAGTAGTGCTTCAGCATCCTACCATTAACAGGTCCTCCTGGTAGATATGATCCATCTATGTTTCTCAAGAAAAAGGCATTGTTACCTCTGTAGCCAAAAATGACATAAGACCCCTACCATAGAAAATCGATTTTTCCATGCTTGCCTTTATCTTCTCTCCTTGAATCCCACCTTAGGACTTTGTCTCCTATGTGAAAATCATCTGCTTTAGTCTTTTTATCAAAGACTTTCTTAATCTTTTCCTGGATTACCTGTGATTTTACACACACTTCTTCTCTGGTCTGTTGCAAGTGTATAGTTTGGTTTATTCTTCTCTAAATGTCATTATGTTCCACCTATAATTCCTGAAGGATTTTCATGACTGGAACTCCCAATGATGATGGGAAAATTTCATCCATCCCATAAACCAGCTGATAGGGTGATGTTCCAATGGATTTTTTAGTAGTCAGTCTATCTGCCCATAAGGCATTAACTAACTTCTTGTTCCATGTCTTTTTATTATCCTCCGTTAAATTTTTTATAATATTGACCAAGATTTTATTGGATGACTCTGCTAGTCCATTACCTTGAGGGTAATAGGCTGTGGAATGGCTAAGGGTGATATGGTATTTATTACAGAAATCTATCATTCTTTTGGACTTAAAGGTTGCTGCATTATCAGTGATGAGATTCTGGGGACATCCAAATCTTGAAAGGATATTACTCTCTAGGAATGTGATTATGACAATGTCTGTGGCTTGCCTAGAAGGTATGGCCTCTATCCATTTGTTAAAATAGTATGTGGCTATTAGAATCCACTTATGCTGAGATGAGGATGGGGGGTGTATTTCTCCAATGAAGTCTAACCCCCATTTTTGAAATGGAATCTCAGTGGAAATTGGTTTAAGAGGCAAGGGTAACAATTTCCTCTTTCCCTAAAAAATCTGGCATTTATGATAGGAGGTCACATGTTTTTTGACATCTGCAAACAAAGTAGGCCAGTAGAAACCAGCTCTCAGAATCTTGTCAACAGTACTCTTCCAATACAAGTGTCCTCCACAGTCCCCTGCATGAAACTCTTGTACAATCTTGTCAAACTCATCTTTTAAATAACATGTTAAGAGAATACCACTACTACCATTCCAAAACAATTCATTATCTATAACACAATATCTCAATGACTTCATTTTTAAGAATCTAGCTTTAGTTCTTGTCAGTCCAAGAGGAGCTTGTAAGTTTAGTATATAAGTGTAATATCTCCATACCATGGTGAATCAGTAAAAGGTTCACTGATCTGTGGAGTCGTCATCTCCTCTTGATCATCAAGGGCACTAATGAAGTTGATATCAAGGGCCTGACAGTTCGATTCAACCATGAGTTTGGCTAAACCTTGGCCTTTGATGAGCTTGGCGGGTTTTATCTCTATGTCATATTCCAATATTGTGGCAATCCACTTGCCTATTTTTCCTTCAGGCCCATTTTGAGTCAAAATGTCCTTAAGTACAGAGTTCAGAACATAAGCAATGATGTGAGAGTACAGGATGTATACTCTAAAATCTTTGATAGCTTTAACCAAAGCTAATGCTTGTTTTCCATGATATTGTATTTAAGTGTGGCATCTCTTAAGGATTTACTAAAGAATGCTATTGGCTATTCATATCCTTGTTGTTCTTTTGTAGCAAGACTGTTGCAATGGTGTGTTATGAAGCAAATGAAAAAAATAATAAAATGTTTGTTGAAGTCAGGGCTAATCAGGACTAGAGTCTTGGTTAATGCTTGCTTAATAGATTCAAAGGATTGTTTGGCCTCCAATGTCCACTTGATTGATGAGTCATTTCTTAGCATGTTCTTTAATTCCCTAATTAATTCTGCTAGGTTTGAGATGAATCTCCTAAGAAAATTAATCTTACCTAGAAATGATTGTAGCTCTTTATGTTTCGGGGATGGGAAATGGTCAAAATGGCTTCTATCCTAGCAGGGTCTCTCCTAATCCCATCTTTTGATATGATGTGTCATAAAATCTTTCCCTCTTCAAGACCGAAAGGTGTCTTTTTACGATTTAAAGAAATCCCAAATTTCCTGCATTTGATAAATACTCTTCTGAGGTGGTCTAAGTGCTCATTGTCAGATTAGAGAAAACTGTAATGTCATCCTAGTATACTACTAAGAAATCATGGATTTCTATGGCAAAATCTATACCCATAGCTCTCTGAGATGTGGCACCTGCATTCATTAATCCAAAGGGCATCTTCACATACATGAAGGTATCCCAAGGAGTAGTAAACACAATTTTGGGTTGGTCCTCAGGTTGGACTAATATCTAGTTATAGCTAGAGAATCAATCTAACAGTGAAATCCTAGATGAGCCCACTAGCATTTGCAATATATGGTCCATTCTCAGTAAGGGGTAGTTGTCTTTTAAAGAAACCTTGTTCAAGTTTCTCAAATCTACACAAAGTCTAATTTCACCTGTCTTTTTCCTAGTTGTAACTAAGTTTGAAATCCAGTCTGAGTATCTAATGGGTGATATTATTTGGGCATCAAACATCCTTTTAACCTCTTTTTCTATGGATGGCATAAGAACTGGGTTTATCCTTCTTAGTTTCTATTTGAAAGGTTTATGATCTTCTTTTAGAGGTATTTTGTGTTGGATTATGCTGGTGTCATAAGATTTTAAGTCTCCATAACTCCATGCAAATACATCCTGGAACTCATTAAACAGATCTAAATACTTGACCTTTTCCTTTGGGGGTAAGGCTTTAGATATCTTAATGAGCTTTGGATTATCTTCAGTTCCTATATTAACTTCTTCTATGTCAGCTCTCAGAGGTTTCATCTTGGGCTTTCTAGCTACATCATTAGAGTCAAACAAATCCTCTAAAGATACTTATCCTTTAGGAAAAATTATCTTTCAGATTAAGAATCTCAGGATCATCATCCATTATTTCATCTATCTCTACATTTTCTAAACTATCTATTTCCAACTTAGTAAATTTAGCTGGTTTATGTACATCAAAAACATTTACATCCAAGCTGTGTTCTACATTACTGTCTATTGTGCAGTCAGTATCTATCTTACAGTTCCGAAATTCACCTTCATTGTTCATGAAATCATAGATCTGAGAGTCCTGAGAAAAGATCTGCCAATATTTAAGGTTATCTGGTATAACAGGCCTATGTCTGACTTCTGCAGTGTACTGGTGGTTTTGTTGAAATTTTAATTTACAAGTACTAGCAAATGTATCTAGACTATGGGCCTGATGTTTTGTTTTTTGGAAATGGCAGCAAAGTTTGATTCCATAAGGTCCTTGACCAAGTCTAAAACAATATCTCTATATCTACCAAGCTTAGGGTTGTTGACAGAATATTCACCACTGATCTGTTTCATAATCAGATCTGAGCCTCCCATGACAAAAACTATTTTGGCTCCCAATTTCATAACCAATTGTAACCCTAGAATCAGGGCTTCATATTCAACCATGTTATTGGTACATTTGAAGTTCAATACGAAAGCATGTCCCTCAACATGGTTATTTTCCATATTATGGATCCAGACTCCTGCACCAGTCCCCAACCTATTTACAGACCCATTAAAGTCTAAATTCTAAAGTGACTCATGGAATATGTTCTCACTATCAGTTGTTCTGTACTTAAGGTCTTTGGCTGTGATTTCCTTTTTATCAGTTTTTGCATCGTATAAGATGAAGGAATCTATATATGAGTGCATGGAGTATATGGGAAAGTTTTGGGGCTTTTCCTCACTACTGACCATGTACTTCATCAAGGTCTCCCTATATAATTTCCTTGGTTGGCCAAAAGCAGATATGGTGGCATAAGACATATCCAACTACAAAGATCCCTGCATTTTTGCTCCCCATGAGTGAGATAGTAGCATTCCATATTTTGGTGGGATATTTGTAACTACAATGTCTATCAAAATGCTCTTTGCAGGGCACTAGACAAGGGTCACACATAAGTCTTTGATTAAACCAAGACATTTAACCTGGCTGGAGTCAAAAGAAAATAAATCCTTATAAGGCCGGGTAATATCTAGGTTCAGTCTTTCCATTATTGCTTTTGGCATGAGATTGTGGGATGCTCCTGAGTCCAACATAGCGTTATGCAAAATTTTATCATGAATATTTAAGATGATGTAAAACGGAGGAACTCCACCTTACTGATGAATTACGTTGGCCTTGGGGCCAAACAACAATTCAGGCTAGTCATCATTCAAGTTAACAGAATCCTTTCCCTCTCCTATGTTCAAAGTCTCAGTTATCTGTGACCTATAAGATTCATTCTTTACTAGTTCAGTCAAAGGAACTGATATCTTTAATTTAGCTATTTCATTTTTAATATTATAGGGGAGATAAGGTTCGTTCATCTAATTCAAATCTTCCTTAATGTGTGCAGTTTGAGTGTCTTTATCCTGTTTCTCAGTGGTAGGCATTTCAGTATGTGTTTCTACTGTTTTACCTTGATCTCTTTTATCTTGATTATTTTCAATGATTGGATCTATTTCGGTTTCATTAGGGGTTATATCTACAATCCTAGGGGTTGAAGTTTCAGGTGTTCCCCTTGGGAGAATTCGCAATACTTTTTTAACTAGAGTTACTTTTATTATCTTAGTCTAAGTTTGGATGGACCTTTTAATGGGAGTCTTGTTATTCTTCTTACTTCTCAAGCTATATTGTTTATGTACCTCATATATAGCTGATCCATATCCCTGCTTAAAATCAAAAGATTCACTAGATTCTAACTATAACTGCTGAAGCATATATACTCTTGTTCTTCTTGAGTAAGAAAAACAGTGTCTTCCTTAGTGGTTTCCAGTAAGTTAATCTGGGTATCATCCTTTGCTTCTTGGTTTTGTGATTCCTCAACATAGTTTTCTTGGAAAGGTGGCCTAATCTGTTGGTATAGTGTAGCATTTTTTGCAGCATTAGGGTTCTTCCTAAAATTTGGGTTTCTTATTGGGGGTTGTTGTTGTTGATTCTCCCATTGATTTTTCCTATCCATGATATCTAACCTATCCATGATTCTTTCTAAACTTTTAGCTAAAACATCTACTTTTCCATTTGAAGTTGAAGCTTCTTCTTTAAATACAACTTTATTTTCATTTCACATTCGTGCTTTCCTAGCTAACAGGTTGGCTTCTACATTGACAACATTACTTTGCATTTGTTCAAGTGTTTTAAGATTTCTCTCCCTTAGCTAGTATGACATACCAGCATCAAAAACATCAGGGAACTTAATCAATGCTAGGTCAGGAGGAGGCTTAATGTGGGTTGGAATTTCATTATAGATATTATTAAACCTAGTGCAATAGTCCTGAACTCACTTGTCGGGAGCTATCCTAATATTGTCATATTCATAAAGTATTTACAATGGGTTCTTCTTTCTTTCCCATCTATCAATGAATAACCTTTGAAAATTTTCTAGGTCTGCAATGTGGTTGGCAGGAAAGGCTTTAAACCACTTCTTGACATCACCAATTAAAGTTTAGGCATAGAGTCTCATTTGGACATCTACCTCATCTATTTCATGAAATTCAAAAAATTTAGACATCTTGTTTACATGCTACTGGGCAGTGTAATGACCAGTAGCATAAAACAGGAAAATCTTACTCTGATAATCTGCAGGCATGGCATGAAGTTGGGCAGGTAGAAAGTGAGGAGCATATCTGTTTGCCATTGCTGTGATTTTGGTTTGACTAGGGGGTAAAGTTGAGGTGGTTGAAGAAAGGCTTGAAACTGATGGTGGTGAACTAGATGATGATGCAGATGATTGATTAATAAGTGATTTAGGTGATTGAATTTTGGTAGATACAATTGATGAAGTTGTGGCAAAGGAAGGTGGATTTACAGTGAGTGATGTTTGTGAAGAAATTTGAGATGCAACAATAGTAAGGGCAGCTAGCTCTATAGATTGCTGAAGATAAGCACTATCTATATTACTAATTAACGTAGAGGTCAAGGCTTCTAACTTGTCAAAAGCATCTAAGACAAATTTATCCAAATATGGATGAATAACCCTTCTTGATTCGATGAGTTGAGTAAACTCAGGGTCTAAAACTATTTCATGGATATCATTCTCATATTTGGTTCTAAATAGTGAGAGGTCAAATGAAAAATCGAAAGGGACTTCTTCTAAAGTTGAAAACTCCTTAGGGAGTGAATTGGCCCTATCTAGATGGCTGCTACTGGCTTGAGTTTCTTCGTTTTTTGGCTTCCTTAGAATTCTGTCTGGGTCATCCACTATAGTTGTAGGGTTTGGATTTGGGTTGGCCCTAGTGTAGTGAATCTTTTTAGGAGCCAGAATTTTAAGTTTTAAACTGTTTTTATGAAATTTTCCGAAAACTTGCTTCGGGTAATAACCTTAAGGGGCTCAAGATTTGATTGAAGGTTTCCTTACAGTTTTTATGAGACTGAGGATCGAAGTCCCCAGTATAGTCACTAGAAATGTTATCACTCTGATAATTCTTTTGAAGTAAAAAGAAAGAAAAACCAAAGTTAACCACAAACCGCTTTTGGAGATCAGGACCTAGCCTTCCTAATGCTTAGAGAGGGCTCTCTCTTTAAAATTTAACTTTGTTTTAGTTAAGATGCTTTTAGGCTAGTTATGATTGTTCAAGGGGTTTTTGATTTTTATCTGAGATTGGGTGGTGGGATCTGCTTAGACAGATGGATAAAATGATTTCTTTGAGACCATTGGGATATGGAGTCAAACAATAAGGAAGAAAAACTAGATTAACTCACTAAAGGGAATGTTCCAAGGGCAAGATAGCAAAGTGTTTTTCAGATCTTTGAGACAGAGGGGTGAAAGGGTTTCACTCAGGGTGAGAGAGCAGCTAAGCATTCTCACATTCGAATAATGAATGAGGAATGAAGGAATAATCAAGATCAAAGGGCAATTAAGAATCCTTTAACCTGGATATTTAAGAAATTAATCTAAACCAAAGATAAATTAAGAATTCTTTAATTTAGATATCATCAAAAAACATTTAAATGTATAACTGTTAAGGCAAAGTGTAATTAAGCAAGTTCTAAAGTATTATTCCAGTTATAACATTTAGATTGAGAAACACATTAAATATTATGAATAACTTTGAGAAAAATAACTGTTATCACTCAGGTTGTTCCCTGCTTCCTAAAGGGAATACGGCCGAGGTAACCACTAACCAATCTTTTAGTTACAGGTCCTAGCCTACCTGCAACCAGAGAGGGCTCTCTCTTTATAATT
>APFE030324657.1:0-13660 GCA_000404065.3 Pinus taeda | reverse complement strand
AAAACCTTCAGGCTAAAACATCTAAACATTCTCCTTGAAATCGCCATTTAAAAAAGTTTTTTTAACATCCATATGGTCTATCTTCCATCTATTTTGAGCTGCAAGAGAAAATAATTTTTTAATTGTGCCCCATTTTGTTGTAGGAGCAAATATCTTTGTGTAGTCAACACCTTCCTTTTGAGTGTAGCCTTTTGCTACAAGTTTTTTGTTGTATTTATCAAGAAAACCATCTACTTTGTATTTGATCTTATACACCCATTTGCAACGAATGGATTTGACACCTCCAAGAGGATCCACAAACCTCAAAGTTCCATTCTTAATAAGTGCATCATATTCCTTTTGCATTACATCCCTTCGTTCATCACAATTTAGTAGTTTCTTCAAAAAAATTAAGTTCGCTAATTGTACAATGATTTAATTCACAGTCATGAGAAACATTACCTGAATCACCTTTAGAATACATTCTTGTTTCAAAATCGGCATACATGTTTGGAACATTTCTAGGACATTCAGATCTTCATAAAGGTTTCTGAAGTGGTTGTCATGGTTGCGCATCTTGAAAAACGTGCTCAAGAATAGGTTCTTTAAGAGCAATTTCGATCCTCTAGAAACATTACTATTATCCAAATTTTCTTCAGCATTAACATTCTCATGAGTCAAAGATGGAAGAACCGCAGACTGATCTAGAATGGGAACGACCCCTTCAATGTGTGGAACAACATTATCAGATTCAAAATAGAACTTCTTAGATGAAAATTTCTCTGAATGATTTAATTACTTATTAATAGTGGAATTACTTTTATCTTATTCAAGGAGAGTAACATCTCTAGAAAGAATGAAATTCTTATTCTCCTCACCATACAATCTATAAGCTTTGGAAGTAACTAAATATGCCAAAAATATACATTTGTGACTCCTAACACCCAACTTGTTGTGCTAATGTTTAGGAATTAATGCATAGTATAGAGAACAAAAGACTCTAAAATGTTGAATATTAGGAAGATGATTATACCACATTTCATAAGGAGATTTATTATTGATGGAAAAAGGAGGGAAACAATTGCAAATATAAGTTTCACAAAGCCCTGCTTCTCCCCAAAACATCAACTTAACATTCTTACAAAACATCATAGATCTAATAATATTAAGCAAATTTCTATTCATGCTATCCTTAAAAAAATTTACTATGATTAAACTTTTGTTTACTCCCGTAAATGCAAATAGTATCCCTCATAAATTTTAGTGTAAGTAAACTCTAGCTTGTTGCAGTAAATGAAAATGAGGCCTCCCGTTTGACTTAGTATTGGAAATTTGTATTCTAAATTCCAAGGATATGTAAAAAATAAATAAAATTATGCCACTCAATTTCTCCAATCATCTTTCATTATGACTAAAAGATATGAAACTGAGAGAGAGTCAATAGTTTGGGCATCCCATTGCATTGTTCCACTAGATTAATCTTTTGATGCACTCTAGCTGCAAAGTCTTCACACTCCGCATCTCCTTTACCTTCACAATCTTCACGCTTCGCGTATCCTATACGACATAGACTTCAAATACATGGAGTTTATGAGTAATTCAACCAGGGCTCTGATACCACTGTACAAGCCCAAATAAACTCCACAATGAAAGAACAGAATGAAAAAAACCTCATATTAATGATAAAATTACTTATTTTTACGCGTGCAATCTGGCTATGAGACAATTATATCTTGATAACTTATTAACCGTAAAAACAGAATATAAAGCTAATTACATATCATAAAATACAATCCCAAAAAATTAATTAACAATACAATATTAAAATAAATATAAATATATAAATATACTATATATATATATATAAATATATAATATTTCATCTCTATAAAAATGTTGAATGTTAACCAAACCTCATATCAAATTTAAAAACCATAAGTATGTGTTAAGTATAACATTGATGTTATGCATGAAAACAACATTTAGTCTCATCTAACATTTGTAAACCCTCATCTAACATTTGTCAATCATAAAATTTAACAGTTTAAAACCCATTCTTTATTCACTCAACTCTATCTGTTTGTACAAATATTCTATACAATTACCTACTGCAAGTTCTCTTTTAATATGACTCCCATAACTCATACATTCCGTACAATATAACAATTAAAAAAAAAACAAATTATTTATTGACACAATTGTGGGCATTTCTACAAATCTCTTCCTACTACAAGTTCATTTTAAAAATGATTTGAGTAACTGAAATAATCATATAAATATAAATATATGTAATGTGAAGATAAATAAACTATATATAATCTGAAATGCGTTACATATACAAATATTAAATCCTTTTATAGAAATGAATCCATTAGTATGTTATTTGCATGGAATTCAGATTGCCAACAACCAGCTAACTGGTGTTTAAATCACAACCAAAATCAACATTGCCAAAACTCCATACGAGATGTTCCAACCCATGGTGATTTCATATCTAACTGTTCGGATACATTCCATTGATGGAAGGGGGAAGCAAAATGTAAGGAAATGAAAATAGCCATTAATTCCATATTTAGCAAAATTGTTTTATTGGCCTTAGGATACCTTCCCTATTCTTTTTCCATAATTTTTGGAACTAATTCTTTTCCTTTCTTTATCTCTTTGTTTCCCTTTGAACGTAAATCACTGCCAAATCCAATAGATCCCATTGCAAGAACACCTAAAGAGCTAGTGGTAGTTTCCGTGTTTCGTCTATCAATAGAATCTGGAGCTCGAGATGATCGGATCCCCCCTCGGTTTTGACCTTCATTAGATAAGGTGGTCACCTGTGCAACTGGAATCAAATAGAGCCCTTTCCTTTGCAAGTAGTCCATATCTCCATCCATATCCCTCTCCATGAACTTCACAATTTTGTTCTCAAACTCTCGGCCTTCCTTAAATAGCGAGCCACTAGGTTGAAGCAGACCCGCTGATGCCTTGCAAACTGAAAAAAGATAGCATAAGAAAACAAAGTAAAACAAACATGGCCATTCCAGTAATTTATATTACTAGTACCAGTAAAAATCAACAATGAGGAGAGTCCTATGGATATCCTTTTTCTTCTTAAGGAAGAGGTGATTCTAAGCTCTGAAGGTCAACTTCTAGGGTTTCTGTCATCACTGAAATGACGCAGAGTGGCCTGTTCGATCCATCCTCTAAGGACCTGACCTCCGTCTGCATACTTCAGTGCAGCCAAGGGCACGGAAGCGAAGAACGTGGAACCCCCACAGGGGGGAGCGCAGCTGATCTCCCCTGAAACTACTGACATGCAGCCAGAGAAGGACGCGACCATCATCTTCGGATCTGTAGATGACGAAGCGCTCAGAGCAGAGAATGTGCAGAAGAACAAGAAAACAGGGACGAATCAGGGACCAAACAAGACAGATGACATCCATGGAAGGACTGACAACGCAGAGGTGAGACCAAAAATAACCTCCAATACCTGCAAGCCCATTGCAGCTGAAAGGCCAAGAATATATTTACCAGGACAAAAGATTGATGAGCGCATACAGTACATGAGGGATCATGCCCTTATAGGAAAGTTCATTGGGTTCTGGCCAATAGAGAAAGCGCTAAGGGGCTGGATAGAGGCAAAATGGAAACCCAAGGGACACGTGACTCTGCGACTGGGCCCAAAAGGGTTCTTCACAACTATATTCCTCTGCTTGGAAGACAAGTACATAATCGTGGATGAAGGTCCTTACTTCTTCAACTCATCAGGATTATATCTAAGAGACTGGGTAGCCAGATTCAACCTGGACAAAGAAGACCTCACTTGGGCTCCCATTTGGATACGACTGTACTCACTCCCAGAGGAATATTGGGAGGAAATCCTGCTCAAAGACATAGGAAACGGCCTGGGGGAATACATAAAGGCTGCGGAAGAAACAAAGCTCCAGCAATACACATCATACACCAGAATCTGTGTCTTCATGCGCCTCGACCAAGCCCTGCCGGATTCAGTAAGTCTCGCTCACCACAATCATGAATGGATTCAGCCCTTAGACTATGAACATGTACCTTTCCGGTGCTAGAAATGTCATGCCCATGGCCATTTGTTTCGAGATTTCCCGTTAAATGCCATGAATAGCAATGCAGATCCCCTCAATTCCCCCTCCCAATACGGCTTCACCAAAGCTCCAAGCCGGAAACGTTCGCACAAAAAGCCCCAGGCTGGGAAAAAGCCCATGCCCAACTCAGCTAGAACCCCCTCAACCAGTGATATCTTTGGGATATTAGCCCAAGCCTCTGAAGTTCCAGATCGAAACCATAAGATCTCTCAGCCTCTCAATGATGGTCCTCCCCACCCTCCTCCCTCGGATCTTCCCCCTCAGTCCCAACCTCTGAAGGACGTTAAAACCGAACCTGCCATCACCCATGAAAAGCTAAAAGAGAAAACAAATGATATGGATGTGGATAGCATAGCCGATCAATACTAGAGCATGGATCCTTCCATAGCTGAAGGAAGTCAGGTGCAACAAATGGATGAGGAACCGGAAAGCATAGATATGGAAGGACTAGACATCCTCCAACTAGAAATGGCATGTAAAAAGGGGACTATGACATAATCATAGAATTACAGCTAAGTAAGCTGGAAGTGGTAATTTCAAGAGCATACCAACAAAGACAACTTGGTATACAGCCAGGAAGGCATTGGAATGGTGGGCTTAGAACAAAAGATATCAAGAAAAGAGGAAGGAAAACAGAGCTCCAGCGAACTATAGAAGTTGGGAAAATCTTGGTAGATTCAGGCAGATATGCAAAATTGATGAAGTACTACAAACCATCCACAAATGTTGAATAATGAAGCTCATATCATGGAATTTAAGGGGGCTAAACAACCCTGGAAAACTCAGAATCCTAAAAAACATGATTAAGATGGAAAAGCCGAAAATTTGTTTCCTGCAAGAAACTAAATGTAACAGTGACACTTTAGAGAGAATCATTTCTAAAGCTTGGATAGGGTGTCAATTAGTAGCGGTGGACGCCTCAGGAGCCTCGGGAGGGCATGCCATAGCTTGGGATGTGAAAGTGCTATCCCTCACAGACTTTCATGCTTCTCACCACATCATACAAGCCAACTTTCATCTTTTGGGTACCAATATGCATGGGCTCCTTTCCAATGTCTATTTCCCGCAAGATGCAAGGAAAAAGGTTGAACTACTTTGCACTATAGAAACCTTGAATAGCCACAGAAAACACCCGTTGCATCGCAGGAGGAGACTATAACATGATCACCAAACTGGAGGAAAAGTTGGGCAGAAAAAACATATTGGACCAGGAACGAACAGCTTCAAAGACTTCATCAATAATGCCTCTCTCATTGACATGCAATTCTGCCATGGTAAATATACCTGGAGCAACAGAAGAATTGGGAAACACCAAATAGCTTCAAAACTTGACAGATTCTTGGTCTCAGACAGCTGGATTCGGATAGGAGGAGATATTATGGCAGCAATCCTTCCCCACTCAGGATCAGATCATTGGCTGATCTCCCTTCAGTGGCAACGTCCAGGCAATGTCACAGGGCGACCTTTTCTCTTTGAAGGTTTCTGGCTCACCCACCCGGATTTCAAGGACTTCATCCAATCCACATGGAAAGCCTTTACACCTCCAGAAGGGTCCAAAATGTATCAATTCCAACAGAAATTAAAAAATCTCAAATATCATTTAAAACGTTGGAATGTGGAGATCTTTGGCAACATTTTCAAAGAGCAACAGAACGTAATGGAAAATTTGGCCAACCTTCACCAAAGAATAATCACAGAAGGTCACACAGCGGACACACTTGCGGAAGAGCAAATCATTCACACGCAGCTCGAAGAAAGACGGAAGTAAGAAGAGATACTATGGAAGCAGAAATCTCGAATCATATGGCTAAAAGAGGGAGAGCGAAATACCAATTTCTTTCACAGAACAATAGTGCAACGTAGAATGCACAACAACATTCCCTTCCTCCAGAAGCAAGATGGAACAAGAATCAAATAGCATGAGGAAATCGAGAAGGAATTTCTAACACACTTAAAGGAGGTTCACCAAGAGAAAAACACGGATAGGGGACCTGCAATTGACATAATCATCCAACATGTGCCAAAACTCATAACTGAGGAGCACAATGAACTACTCCTAAAACCTATCTCAACATAGGAGGTGGACACAGCTATGTCTCAACTTAAAGAGGGCAAAGCTCCAGGCCCAGATGGCTTCACCAGAAATTTTTTTCACTCTTTCTGGGACATGATAAAAAACGAGGTCTAGGAGGTAGTGGAGGAATCAAGGGCTCTTCACTGGCTGCTACCGTCTCTCAACTCTACTTTCCTAGCATTAATCCCAAAAGAAGAGGAGTCTACTGCGGCAGATAAATTTGGACCGATTGCTCTATGCAATGTCATTTACAAAGTAATTTCCAAAGTAATAGCCAACAGGCTGAAACCTCTTCTCCCTATGCTTATCTCTCCTGAACAGTTGGGTTATGTTGAAGGCAGACAAATTTTGGACGGTATAATCCTCACGCGCGAGATCATCCACTCTCTCAAGAAAACTCGGCAGCCAAGTATGATTCTAAAACTGGATCTTTCCAAGGCTTTTGACAAACTCAGCTGGATGTATATACAAAAAATTCTCAATGATTTTGGCTTCTCCCACATATGGGTCCGTTGGATTATGAGTCTCTTATCTTCCTCCTTTTTCTCCGTTCTTGTCAATGGCTTCCCATCGCTACCCTTCAAGCCCTCCAGGGGAATTAGGTAGGGCGATCCCCGCTCCCCCTTTCTCTTCATTCTAATGGCAGAAGGTATTGGTCATCTCATCAAACACTCCCACACCTCTCAGCAGCTCAAAGGTCTTTCCATTCACAACTCCCCTGCAATAGCACACCAACAGTTTGTTGATGACAGCATGCTCCTCGGCTACCCCTCTGTACAGGAAGCCTCCCGATTCAAATCCCTGCTCAATGTTTTCTCTGAGGCCTCAGGCATAAATATCAACAAGTCTAAATCACAAATCTTCTTCTTTCGTACCCAGCCAGTAGTCAAGCTTGCCATCGCCAGAATCCTAGGCTTCCCCATTGCTGCTCTTCCTTCCAATTATCTTGGTGCCCCCCTTACAGCCTCAACAATTAAGCACTATGCCTGGCGAAAGCTCCTGGAAAAGCTTGAAATGCATCTCAACCACTGGACACATAGATCCTTGAACATTTCCAATTGAGTGGTGCTCATCATAGCAGTACTACAGGCAATGCCACTTTATCTGTTCTCAATCTTGGCCGCCCCCAAATGGGTCCTGAAATGACTGAGAGACTTACAAAGGGGTTTCCTATGGGGAAATACATCTACCAACTGTAAATGGGCTCTGGTAAAATGGACCACTATCTGCACAACCAAGGAAAAAGGAGGTATTGGACAGAGAGACCCTAATCACAGCAATGCAATCATGAGTGCTAAAATATGACGGCAATGGCTCTCCTCACCCGGAAAACCTTGGGCTATCATCTGGACCGCTAAGTATGCCAACAACAGGCCATAGGAGGAACTCATAAGATACATTCCCAACATACAGGGCTCGTTAATATGGAACGCGGCTAGACAACACTTTCAGTTGATTCAGCAGCACATTTTTTGGGAAGTTCGAAATGGCCGAACTGTTAGATTCTGGACGGACGCCTGGAACCAAATGCCAAAGTTAAATGGACTCCTACAAATCCCTCCCAATTGCACTAATGTGGCCCAACAACAGAAAAAAATATGGGAGTATTGGGAACAGGAACAAGAGCAAGGATACCGATAGTGGAAACAGGGTTTCTAGCTAACCAGGAATGAGGCCTATCCTTTCACAGCCGAATTGGAAAAAGAGATAAGACGAAGAAGCATAAGATACTCAGAGGACAGAGACATTTTGTGATGGGGCTGCAGGCCTAAAGGGGCATTCACTACTGCAGAGACCTACAAAATAGTAAGCACAGACCCCACCCCGTCAGATCCAATATGGTCCAAAATTTGGAGGTTTGATTCTTGGCCAAAAGTTTCTCTCTTTTTATGGCTGGTTGGAAACAAAATAATTCTAACCTGGGAGAAACGCCGAAGAAGAAACTATCATGGCCCCTCCATGTGTGTAAACTACAAATCTCAAGAGGAAACTACTCAACACCTTCTAGATGAATATCCCTTTGCAAATCAATTATGGGAAAAGGCAAGCTTTAGGAGTCAAAGACGGTGCAGGCTCCCAAACGACATAACGAAGAGATTAAGACATTGGCCAATGCATCCATACAAATGTGAACTTCTCAATCACCTACGGCATTTACTTCCTGGATTGCTTCTATGGAATGTATGGAAAGAACGAAACAAAAGGATTTTCAAAGATCAATACTCTTTGATTGATGTCATATGGCGAAAGGTTTGTGGGAATCTAGAAGAAACCTTGAAGCTTAGATCATGGAACAAGGAAGATCTTCCAACTCAAGACAACGAGAAAGCCATATGGGAAAGCTGGAACTTACAACTTCCCAGGCAGTCTCACACTACAACACAACACAAAAGCAGCAGAACAAGCCAGATCTCTTGGACTGCCCCATCTGAGCACTCCTTCAAACTCAATTTTAATGGGGCCTTGAAAGGAAATCCTGGGAAAGCGGGCTACGGTGGAGTAATTAGAGACCATGAAGGAAAGCCTCTACAGATTTATTATGGCAATATTGGATGGGATACAAATAACTCGGCAGAGTTGGAAGGTCGTTGGCAAGGACTCATTCTTTCTCGGAAAAAAAACTACAGCCCCTGGGAGGTAGAAGGAGACTCCCAAATCCTGATCAGCATGGCTAAGCACCTCCTGAATGGCTCACATGCAAAGAAAATTGCCACGAGCTGGAGGCTGGAAGCAAGATTGGAAGAATTGGACAAAGAACTATCTAACAAAAAAGCCATCATCTTCAACCACAGAAGAAGAGAAGGCAACAAAGTAGCTGATTTCATGGCCAACATGGGTGTGGAAAGCAAGCTCACCCTACAGGCAAGAACTCTAGATATTCTAAAGAATCATGCACAAGATCAGGAACGCAATCACCTGGTTCAAAATGACGCCAACCCCCCGGATGAGTCCCAGCTTGTCATAGGCAGGTGATGGGATGGGGGCCGCATGAAAGCCACATGCCGACTATGCGGCATGGTGACCTGGAAGGCAGTGGAGCATGCTGATCCCGGAAGGTGGCTTTAATAGACACAGCACAACAACGTGGAGGCATTAACGCCCCGGCCTCACTTGACTGCACAGTTCAGTTCAGCTCTATTCTGGATTTGATGGCCACCTTAATGGCGGATGACCTCCGAGAAAGAGAAGGGAGCTCTATATACAGAGGCCCCCTCACCATCCCTGTCCACACTTGGTCTGATTTCGGCGTTCTTGATCAGTTGTTGGTCCTGGTTAATTCCAGACCTGCTTTGTTCTGCTCCTACCCAGGCCTACTAGTCCAGGTTGTTTATACTTTGCACCTCCCCGTTAACATGGTTCGAGAGCGTCAGAGGTTGCTGAGTCGTTGTGGCACTAGCAGAGGAGGGACCTCGCGATGCTCGGCTGATGAGGAGACCTGTCCACCTTGCCACTGCCCTCACTGTCACTGTTTCTGCCATTGCCCTAGCTCTGCAACTGCCCATCCTATCCAGCCCAGCCAAATCATGGAGACGAGCTCTCCTGGAACCTTGTATGCTCCCTTCTTTGGCTCCGCTATGTTCTCCTTCAATAGCCACCTGAACCATCTGCGCATAAATGCCCACATCTCCGTCCTGTTCATCGATGAAGCTGTGGATGATGGCAGTTCCAGTGCTCTACCTGAGTGTGCCCCTCCGAGGGATGAGGCCCATGAAGCTAAATTGGCCCAGGTAGACAAAGGGAAAGCTGCAGAATCGTTGAATCCTCCACTGGAAGGAAACCGGCAACAACCTAAAGCGGTCGCGAACACAGCATGCAATGTGCAGGACGAGGAGTACTACGGACCTTGTCCAATCGTGGAGGAGGAGCCGGAGGAATAGCTCGCTGCATCGTCTCAGGTTTTACTACTCGAAGGTGGTTCTGGTTCTTGGTCTCTTCGGTTAGGTTTCTCTGTCCACCTGTCTCTGGTTTTCTACATGTTGTCTTGTCTATGCATGTCATTCTGTCTCAGAGGTATTCTGCCAAAGCTGAGCAGAAGAGTTGGTTATTTTGGGTTCGGCCCTCTGTTCTGGGGCTGGACAAGAATGTCAATTTGGTTCTCCCCTGCGTGGGAATTTTTTGGGTCATATGGGTATGGTCCTCTGTTTTGGTGGTTGGAAAGAATGTCAGTTAGGTTCTCCCCTGCGTGGTAATTTTTTGGGTCTCAAATGCATGCAACAAGCATTCCTTCTCCTTGCTACACCTGGTTGATCCATCGGCCATTCTCTCTAGCAAATGGATCCCTCTGTCAGCTTGATTGTAAAAGTACTTTGGCTTCATGTACATAATAGAATATTTTAATTCAGAAAAAAAATGAGAAATAAAATAAATAAAATAAAATAAAAATAAAAATAAAAATAAAAAATAAAAAAATAAAAAATAAAAAAATAAAAATAAAAAAAATAAAATATAAAAAAATAAAAAAATAAAGAAATAAATAAAGAAATAAAGAAATAAAAATCAACAATGAGGCATGTAACTTAGCTGCAACATTCGTAGTTAGAGGCCCAACTAAACCAACACTGCCAAGCTTACTCGTGCTCACAACTTGCAGAACAGCTAAGCTTTGAGAACAAGCACTGAGGTTATAATAGGCTGTAGAAATTCAATCTTGCAAGAGATTGGTGAACAACCTTTATTTGCATCTGTAGAAGTTTAACATACTCAATTATTTCATCTAGCATCGATGCTCTGTCCGTCTGCATATATAACAACAAATTAGCAATCGTTCCACCAATGTAATATCAAGAACAAAATCAAAAGAACTTAAAAAATCACAGTACCTTGGATTCATATTAATCACCAACATTCCACATATGGATTGAAATATAGAATGTGTTTCACACTGTACATGAGTACACAACGGACAAATATTAACAAACCTAGATCGGTTAAAGGACTGTCTTCATCTCCGACCATTAGTGGGTTGCCATTTGATGCCCAATAGTTTTAGGTGTTGGATCGAACAACAGATAGCAAACAACTAGGGCTTTAGGTTGCAGTAGAGGTTATTGCATGGAAAATCGTAGGCGAGGGAGCTCCACTCATACCTACAAGGAAGCTCTGGCCAATAAGGGCAAGAAAGTTCTAGATAAAGGAAGAGATATCGTTGAAGAAGGAAGAAGAAACATGGATGAAGAGGTAGAAGGTACCAAAATAATGGAGAATAACATCACTAAAGACAAGGAGGAAGATGACAAAAAACAGGGAACAAAAGTCAAAAGACAAAAGGGATCTTGTATACCCAACGCTGAAATCACACCCAGGGTGGTATTAAATGATCTAGCGTTGCAGGCACACAGGGATCACATGTGCACCTATGAAATAATCTATAAATTGATGGGATTATGGCCTAGGGAAAGAGCTTTGCAAAAAAGGATCAAATACCACTGGAAACCCAAAGGCAGCATTGATCTAGATCTTGGGTCCAAGGGTTTCCTTACAGTGGTGTTCAAAAACATTGAAGATAAAGACAAAGTGTTTGAAGGAGGGCCCTACTTCTATGCAGCAGCATGTCTTTATATGAGGCCATGGAAGATGAAATGTGTACTGCAGCGGGAAACTTTTACTTCAGTCTCTGTCTGGGTGAGGCTTTATTCTCTGCCTCTTGATTACTAGCAAATTGAATCATTAGCTACCATAGGCAATAAATTAGGTAGATTTGTTAAAGCTTCTGAAGCCACAAGAAGGGGAAAATACACCTCCTTTGCAAGGATTTGTGTGGAGATGGATTTATCGGGAGCTCTTCCGAATGAGGTAATACTGGAGGTCTATGATGAAGATTGGGTACAAGCAGTAGACTACGAGCATATTCCGTTCAGCCGCCTTAGATGTCATTAACATGGGCAGCTTCTCAGAAATTGCCCTCTTAGTAAAGTAGACAACAAGAGAAAAACTAATACAATGAAAGAAACTGATAGTTCTCACAAAGTGGTACAAAAAGGAAAAGGCGGGAAAAAATTGTCGAAACAACAACAAAAGGAAGGACAATAGGTTAATCAGAACTAGTTCCAAGTTCTTGAAGTGGACGGAGAATTAACAGCAAAAGATCAAGCAAGGGAAAGAAGTCCTAAGGAGAAGGAGAAAGAAGAAAATTGGGAAAAAACACAGTAGAATGATAAACAGAAAGAAATCATGATGAGTGATACAGAGATGGATCAGGAAATGACCCAAAGTGAGATGGATTTGGAGGACCATGAGCTTCAGAAGATTCTTGACAAAGAACACTTAGATCTGGAGGGTTCTTAATCTAGGGAACAACTTGGGGGGTAGAATTGTTACCTAAAGAAGAGTTAAATAAAATACATTAGTTGTATTTATGGTGAACTCATGCTAAGGGTTTGGAGGGGGTAAAAAACATTGGCAGGTAGAGAAATGAAGGAGTAAAAAGGATAAAAATGACTCTAGGATTAGCACCTAGAAACCCAGGAAAGAAAAGAGGCAGGAAAAAATAGAACAAGATACTGATGCAATGTGGAAAACTTATGATAGATTTAGGTAAGATGAAAGATGTAGCCAACTATTCCTTTACTAATATTTAAATATGAAGTTTACATCTTGGAATATTAGAGATCTAGGAAGTAAAAGGAAACAAAGAATGCTTAGTAATAGAGTGAAACATGAGGCTCTAGATATAATTTTTATCCAGTAAATGAAGTGTTCCATCCAAAAGTTAAGACAAATTCATAGCAAATGGCTCAGTAGATTTGAGTTTCTAGAAGTTAAGGAAGAGAATCCAGTAGTAGGTATTCTCTCTCTCCAGAATCCCCAAAGAATAGGCATAATAGATGATAAGGCATCCAGGAATTATTTACCATTGGTAATTCAGCCTATTGGAGATAGGGAACCTATCTAGTCACGAATGTTTATAGCCCTCAAAGGATAGATGAAAAACTCCAGATCATAGAATCCCTTGTGGATCTTAGGGATAGACATGCAAGGATAACTTGGATTATGGGAGGGGACTTTAATATGATTAAATCTGTTTCAGAGAAAAAAGGGGGAACCAGAGTTATAAATAAAGATTCTTTGGCCTTTCAAACCTTTATAGATAATATGAAGCTAGTGGATATGGAGACAAACAATGGTTGCTTTACATGGAATAATAAAAGAGGAATAGAGTCTCATGTAGCCTCCAAGTTAGACAGATTCATAATTTTGGAGGACCTTATGCTAATATATAAGGAAATAATAACGAGGGTTCTTCCCTTCGGAGGCTCAGATCACTGACTTGTTCAAATGGAGATTCAGGGCATAGGGACCCCTCAGAATAGACCTTTCAGATTTGAGAATATATGGCTCTCACACCCAGATTTTATGAGCAATATTGAAAAATGGTGGGCAAAAGATTTGCAGATTCAAGGAACAAGAATGTTGCTTCTGCACAAAATATTAAAGCACATCAAGATGAGACTAAAATATTGAAAAAAAGAATGATTTTGGAAAAAGAATGATTTTCTAT
>APFE030324656.1:393377-410246 GCA_000404065.3 Pinus taeda | reverse complement strand
TAAATAATTATAATTATGTTACATAACGAAACATAAATAAAATAATATCAGAATGTAGGTATAAAAATATAATAATATATATATAATATATATAATATATATATATGAATTAATAATTTAATTAATTAATGAATTATTTTAATAACTAACCATTGATTTATTTTACTTTTTACCTAGTTTAACGTAGCTCCATAAATATAAGGAGTTGTCTATAATGTGACTTTTTGAAGATTCCGGTGACGGAATCCGACAGAAAAAATTGAGGTTAAATCTTGATTTGTTGTAGTTAAAATGATTTTTTAACTGCATATTTGGATTCAGCACCCTGGAAAACCCCTGGGACGTTTTGATTGTGCAGAAACTAGTTATCAAACTTACGATTCCAAGAAATTGCTGCCGGACTTTGACTGGAAAGAGCCACCGGAAAGGCTTTCAAAAAGTCTCATTATAGACAACTGCTAAATATAATAGTAAATATGAAGAATATTGGTAATAGTAAGTAGAATATTAATATTAAATTAATTAATGGAATTTGACTAGGGTCCTTGAGTCAAAAAGTAATCGTTAGTCTTTTTAGCCGTTGGAGTCTCTGCTTAGACTATTTAACATGCTAAACTGGATCTGTTTCTTCAACTTGTCCTGACGATGAACCACACTAGTTGGTTTGAAATGCGTCGACAAATGATTAATTATGTGATTTCGCCGAAAGTCCTCTAAACAATGTTATCGATCACAGAAGTCTAAATTCCTTGATGGTGAATCAATATAAAATCATCCCAATGGGGAGTTTACAGGGGGTAATAGTTGACATCGAAGGTGCGAGCGCACTAGCGGATTTTGAAGTAATATAGGCCGTGGATGACAGTAATCCCTACCCTACACTCCTTGCGATCGATTAGGCCACTGACATGAATGGGGTAATCAACCCGAAGAAGCAAAAGATGATATTTGAGAATAAATGGCTCTACGTAATGGTGCCATTGGATCTTGCAGAAGGACTGCGCTATACAGAGTTGGTCCGTGATTATGAAAGTGATGATGATTTGGACTAAATTTACAAGATAACAATGCGAGACCAAGATTGGGTGAACCCGACAGTAAATAGACATATGGCATGGGACTGTGAGAGCTCCTACAAATTATATTTGGGTGAAGAACTGGATCACTGGTAGAACCGATTGCATGAAGTATCTACGTTGCACTGTAATATGATGACCAAGTCATTGTGTTGCATATCATCAGAGGTAAGAAATCTGCCTCACTATGATGAGTTAACTGACGTTGATCAATTTTTGGATGCATCCGAAAGGGAAGTGCTCGAGAAGCACCGCTTCCAGGCATTAGATTGGGTGCTGCATGCTACACTCGCAAGATGGTGGGGTACGCACAAGGACAGTTTTGAGGATTGGCACGAATATAGAAGGATGATGAGGATAAGCTTTGGCCACCCGAAGGTACGGCTAACAAAAAAGTATGACAAGAGAAATGATTCGCACGATCATTTGGCCAAGTGGATTGAAGTATATGGAGTGAAGCCTCAGCCAGAGTGGGTCCACCTATTTTGTCATACCTTGGATGTTATACCGATGAATTTGTATTTGGAGACAGAACTTCGTCATGGCACCAAAGAATGGGATGTTTTGTGCCAAGGATTTCTAATGATGTTCTGTTTTGAGGATGGATTTGAATCTATCGATGAAGCGTTGTAGGAGGTGAAGAAAACCATATTTAGGATACCGCAAGATCCTCTAGACCTGATTCAACCTTATTGGACTACCTAGCTGAGCCACGCGCTAGAGTGTTACAACGTAACAACAGAAGAAGAAGACGAAAACCCAAGAAAGATTAATATCCCAGAGATTGAAGGTCACCGCAGAGTTGAAGGACTACAACTAGAGAATCCTGACATAATAGAGCTGCTTAGAACTAGACATGTGAACATTGGCATGGAGGCAGAGCCAAATTTTGCAAAGATTGGGACTATTGGTATGATGCGACAGTAGATAAGGTCACCGAACTGCTCTATGAATATCAGGACTTGTTCCCCATGAAGTTTCCGATCTGAAAGGTATAATAAGAGACCTGGGTGTCATGAAGATCACCCTAAAACCAAACGCAAAACCTATGAAACAAAGACCTTACCACCTCAATCTGAAGTATAAGGAAAGGGTCCGCCATTGAATTAGATAAGATGCTTGCTGCAGGTATTATTGAACTGGTGGAATAATATGTAAGCCCAATAGTGGTTCAGGAAAGAAGCAGAAGGAAGAAATAAGGATATGCATAGATCCCAAAAAATTGAATGATGCCTGCATGCATGATCCCTTCCCAACCCTGTTCACCGATGAGGTCTTGGATAATGTTGGTGGCCAAGAAGCGTATTTGTTCATTGATGGGTTCTCTAGGTACCATCAAATCAAGATCGCGCCGGAGGATAGAAGTAAGATGACCTTCGCAATTGAATGGGGATGCTTCCAATATATGGTGATGCATTTTGGGCTGAAGAGCACGTCAGTGATCTGTTCACATGTAGTCATCGCGATGTTCAAGGATATTATTCATAAATTTCTGGAAGTATACTTTGATAATTGGATAGTGTTCGGACTGGTGAAGCACCATGTGGCAAGTCTGCGCTTGATGCTAGATACATGCCGGGGGTACTAGATTGTGCTCAATTTGAAGAAATGTTTGTTTTATGTCCCTTTTTGGATCTTGCTGGGCCATGTGGTATGCATACAAAGCTTGATGGTAGACCCAACTAAGATCACGGTCATAATCAATTTGGAGGTGCCAAGGAGTGTGAAACAGATGCCCGTGACACTGGGGCATACAATATACTATAGGAAATTCATCAAGAGCTATGCCCAGATTAACATTCCGATGGAAAAATTGTTAAAAAATGATGTTACGTTATGTTGGAATGAAGAATGCCAAAAGAGCTTGGATGTGCTAAAGAAGAGTATAGTCACCGCGCTAATCCTAGTCTTCCCAGATTGGAAGAAAGAATTTCATGTGCATGTGGAAGTGTTGGCTTGATGGGGCCTGACCCACGTTTGGAGTTATTTATACAAACAAATCCCTACACTACTAGCCCTTTCTGCATCAGCTCACGGAGCGTGGGATGAAGTCTCACCCGAAGCAGTATGGGGGGATGCTGGAACCAAGTTTCCGCACCCTGGAGATGTCTGAGGGGTTGATTTAGTCCAAATGTGCCTACCTTCGCGCAGGTCACCTCGCGCACTGTTATGACCTACGATACCTTCACGATCTACTATAATTGTCCTTCGCACAACCCTAACCAGGGGCTGAGGTGATTTCTCACTGCTATGGCAACAATCTACGCTATTTCCCCAAGTTACATCGCGTATCTTACTTATACTCTTATAGATGTTAGTAAACTTCTTGTAAACAAATACTTTAACTCACATTTACTTAATTTACATAGTTATATATGTTTGCGCACCATATAGACAACATAAATGCAATTTATACCTAATATATTCGATGCAGAAAACATGAAATAAATACATAATTGATGTAAAACTTCTCTTTATTTATGCTTCAACAGTTACAGACTTGACTCGCCCTATTCACTCAGCTGCAGGGGTCCGCGCACTCAGCTGCAGAGCCTTCTCCTACTCTACGACCCAAAGACTCAACTTTACCCTTAGATATTCCGCTATGCTTCTATTCCATGATCATTCAATTGATCCCTCTACAACTTAGAGCCTCTCTCTATTTATACAATCCCATGGTCCGTGGACCATGGGTAGATAACTATAGCTGACATTACATTACAAAATTAAGGGCAGACAACCCTATGACTCATTTACAAGCTACGCACTCTGCACCCACAAAATGTGGAGTCTTTACATCAAAGTTACAATTTGTGACCAAAATCTGGGCTCTAAGCCCCAAAACTTTCCTTGGGGGATCCCACACCTAATAGGCACCCAACACAAACATCGTGACTCACCCTCGAGTCACTCTGTCAGTGCGGAGATCTTTGTGCGTAGACCTCCCCACTCTACTTGGACTGCTGTAAGGTTGGCAGCGCATTGAGCAATTTCCTATTGTACTTCCTGGACGCGCTCTTTAGAAACTGCTATAGCTAAATTTCTTCCCTGAACCTGTTCCTATGTGTCCTGCATCTACGTGAGATTTTCTTCAATAGAGGCTGTAATGATGAAGGCCTCATCAATCCATGGTCGTATGCGTGCCTTCAAAACAACTTCCTTGTGTCGAGCAATAACCACCTACTCCTTGAGCACTTTTTCCTGCTACATCCGTGTGAGCCTTTGTGTAAGGGAAACCGTCTGTGCAATCCCTTTTATCTCATCATATTTCTGTTGCAACTCACACACCTCGATTTTGAAGCACTGTATGTTCGGGTCCTCCTGTAGAGTGGTGAGATCCTCGAATGACTCTTCAAATAGCTTGGTGCAGTATTTCACTATGCTGGTGACCTATGTTATGGCTGCTATGATTGTGCTCGCTTGCTGTTCTTTAATTTCTAGCGAAGTTGAAGGCTGTGCCTTCAGTTCTAGCTCAGCTATCTAAAGGTTCGGTTCCAGCTGAACCTTGGCCATCTCTTCCTTAGCCTCGCGCACCCCTACTACTAGTTTCCGGATGTGCGCCTCCACTGGTTCCTCTGTTTGGATGGCCAGCTTTGGGACCATCTGGCAGGCTTCGTCGACCATCTGCATAATCTGTTAGTTCTGCGCCACTACCTCGTCGCACTATAGGCTCAACTAGTTGATGCTGATGAGCTACTCACTCATGACTTGGAGCGTGTGACCCTCCCTGGCTCGTAGTTCTGCAGTCACTCCATCATGTAAAACATAGAGCGTCTCCTCAGGGAGCACAACCATATTCATTCCAACTCCCTTCAATGCACTGACCATAGGCCTGTTGGCCTCATTTTCTATAAACAGTTCTCCTTCTGGAAGCACTATAGTGTTGGTCATGTGGGTGCGCAACATATTCTCAGCTGCAGTTGTACCTACTGTGAGGCTGGTTGACAGAGTACCAGCCTATGGAGTGTGGACCTGCAACTCCTATATCTACGCCTGGAGGGCCCCCAACACCATCTAGTTTTCCTCTGTGAACCGCTGGAGGTCCTCTGCGGTGATTTCACGCATCGTCCCCCCAATGTCATGGAGATCCCCCTTAGTGAGGGTGATTAGGTCAAAAGAAGTCTTTGATGCCTTCGACTTCTTCTGCGGCCCCAACTAATCTCTCTAGCGCTATCGCTTTAGCTGTGTGGACGCCGTATATGGGTCCGCACCACCTTCCTCTATTTCTGTCTCCTGTTTGGGTGAAGGCAACTTTTCTCCCTCGTGCTCCTTCTCAACTACCTTTTGCTACACTTCTGCTACCTTCGCAGCATCCTGCGCCTCCTACGCCTTAGTTGCTGCTACTTCGTTCCTTCTCTTCTCTACCAACTGCGCCATCCACAGTTTTGCCTCCTCCTTCTTCCTCTATACAACAGACTTATCTGCTTCCAATGCGGAGCTAGCTAGAGCGCGCCACTTTGGAAACCACGATTCAAGCGTGGCGAATATGAAATCATTTGTCGCTAGATAGGGTAGCTCGTGCCACATTTTTGTAGGGTCCTTTCGCACCCTGATATAAACCTAGTGGAAGTCAACCTTGAACTTTGCGAAGCTCTGGAGACTATTGTAGACAGTGGGAGATAAGCACAACTTGTGATTAATCCCCATTCTGATGTTCATCTCCATGAACACCCAGAATATCTTGTTGTCTTGGATCCTCTGTCCATCTCTGGTTGCCAACAGCGAAGCGTACTTCGCTACCTCTAGAAGATCCTACGCAATCGTTGGGAACTAGTTGTCCTTGGCAAATTCCCAAGCCACCAGCACTATGGATAGTAGAAGGCATGCATAGTGGAAAGTATTCCCCTACTCCTATGCCTCGTGGCAGTTTTCCAGGAACTCTCTGCACAAGTAATCCACCCAGTTAAACTGGACCCCTTCTGCACATTGCGCGACAAGTGCAACCACCAGCATGGGTAACTCATCCACGCAGCACTTCCGCATAACCTTCCCAACCAGTATATGTGTCACGACTTTGACCGTCACGTTATTGATACTGGATATCGCATACCCTCTCTTTTTCTTCTCCAGCTTGAACTTCTTCATCATGGCCTCCGTGATGGCAAAATCATCACTTTTACCCTCAGATATGTTCATTGGATCCTTCCCTTTGCAAGGGAGCTGGGTAATTCTATGAATCAGATGATCCGTGATGGGGATGGGCTCCTCTAGCCACAACCACCCATCATGCACCAGGCAGAGCAGCTGCCTGATGATGAAAATAGTCACTGGGGTGCGATGGTAATGCGACACCCAGAGTAGGTTTAACAATCTTACTTTCTCTACACCTCACAACCACTAGCGTGGCTCCAACTCTATAACTCCTGTTTGTGTTTTTTTCTTCTGGTGCATGAGTTACGAAGCCGCCAAATGTGGGAATTTCTCGTGGTCCGCAAGATCACAGTCTTCAAATTTTAATACTGGCACTCACCCCACGTGTGCTTTGTAAAAAAATTATGTCATCGGGGAGAAATGGGGTCTGCAGAGATCTCTTGCTCTCATCTAGGTCCTTGGGCACCCTTTCTTTCCCCTTCTACAAAGGAACGTAGGTGGGCAACCTAGTTAGAGGCTCTGCACCTTCGGTTTCCACCTCTATCTCTACGTCCTCTTCCTCCTCCTCATCAACTTCCAAGTTGATAGCCTTCCCCTTTTATTCCATAGTAAGCCTCATTCTCAGCGGGTTTCTAGGGGACACACGCATTGGTACCATATGCTGCTTATCTTTCTTGGGTCTCGGCATGTGTGGTGATTTAGGAATTTCTGCCACTATCCCGGAACCTTTTGGGGCTTCTCCTTTTTTTATGGCCTGTGCGGCCTCCTCATTGGTCGTTGCTTCGGTATCCATGGCTTCCTCAATTGCTACCATACTATTATTCCACAATTTTCTCAACAACTTGGGTAAGTGCTCAAACAATGCCTTCGACTTCAAAAGATCAAACAAATATGGGTTCATGAATCTCTGGGCATGCAACAACTCAATTCTCAAACGGCCAAGTGTTGTTTTCTGGGCAGCCCTTTGCAATTTATAGCGCCTTTTGAATTCAAATTCGACCGTTCCCCCCCATTTTCGGTCCATTAATGCTCCCTTGGCGGTAGATTTTCCCAAATCTAGCCCATAAAGTTCGCCTTAAATGTTTGTCGCCTGCTCCATTTGGTCTCAAACCAAGCATCAAATCTTGAATAGTGACTGTAACGGTCACTTTCCAACCAACCCACACGGCAGTGCAACTAGTCCCTCGCGCTATCGCAGACCCTGTGACACTTCGCTATTGTGCGCAGTCCTGAGATTGCGCAACTCTCAGGCAGAGTAGTTTATAGTCCCGTGCCTTCTTTTAGCTACCTAGAGTGCTAAAATTATGCTTCCTATGGCTAGTCATATGGTCGAGCCACCTATATATAACTTCAAATGACTTCCATTGACTTTTCTTGGGAAGAGTTCTCCATTTAACTTCACCAATTGCACCGCGCCACCATCTGTGATCTCCTTAATAACATACGATCCCATCCAATGCATTCTAAACTTCCCTGGGAATTTATCAAACTTACTATTGTACAACAATACCAAATCATTTGCCTTGAAGGTGCACAACTTAATATGTTGATTGTGCCAGGCCTTTTCGCGCTGCTTTTGTACCTGCTGATGGAATCCAGCCAAAAATCGTTCTTCTTCGAGCTCCCCCAACTACACGAGCCTCTCCTATAGGGCTTAGTGGCCCGTCATACCTATGAGCGCCGCTATGTGGAGATTAGGCACGATGTATTCCATAGGCATTACATCTTCCACTCCATAGATAAGCCGAAAAGGTGTCTGTCCTACCAGTTTCTTGCATGTCGTCCTATAAGCCCATAATATTGTGGGTATGCAAAGGTCCCAATCAATTCGCTGCACATTGCATACCTTGTTGAATTCTTCTGTGTGGATAACCTTTTGCGTGATTTCCCTTCCTACATATTGTCTTTCCAACATTAAGAGCCATTGTCACATTTGTCCCCCCAACACATACTTATCGACCATACCTTTCAGTGCGAAATTCATGTGCATTCCTGCAGGTTGTTTTCCATATGCCTGCATCCATCTAGCTATATTCGCACGTGGATCATTTCGTCCATTGTATTTGTCTATCAATCACACCCTAGGCTTCCCAAATCATGTGTGCATCATCCTTCTACATTCGCATCAGTCGTCAAAGTTCCGCTTGTGCGTACCCCACCACCTTGCGGGCATAGTGCGCAGTATCCAATCCAAGGCCTGGAAGTGTTGCTTTTCTACCACCTCCCTTTCAAATTTATTCAAGAAGGCATCTACCTCACTTATGCCATCATATGTAGGTAGGTCTCTTACTTCTATCGATACACAGCGTAGCGACCTTGTCATCATATTACAATTAAGCGTAGTTACCTCATGTAACTGATTCTTCTATCGCTTTGTTTCCTCATTCGAATTCGAAGTACAGGAGCTTTCGCGCTCCCATGCAATCTGCCCATCCACAGTGGGATTCACCCAATCCTGGTTTCACGCTGTTAACTTATATATGTAGTCCAAATCATCATCACTTTCATAGTCGTGCACCGGCTCTATGTAACGTGATCCTTAAGCAGGGTCCAGGGGTATAACTACACGCAGTGACTTCTTCTCAAAAATCATCTTGCGCTTCTTTAGATTAATCACCCCATTCATGTCAGTGGCCCAATCAATTCCTAAGAGTGCGGGGTACGGATTGCTGTCATCAACAATCTCTATCACTTCAAAGTCTGCTAGCGCACTCGCTCCCTCAATATCCACAATGATTCCCTGCAATCCACCCATGGGTATTATCTTCTGCTGGTTCGCCATTCACAATTGAATAGGAGACCATTGTAGCATAGGTCTCCCCATTCACTCCCATGTCTACTTTGGTAGAACATTCCCATCCAATCCTAAATCCAGAATTACTTGGTCCATTTCATATTCTCCAATTTGCGCGGTTAACCTCATTTCTCTTCCCATCCTTGTCTTATGCTTTCCAATATTTCTGACTACGCGTGGTTCTCCTGGCGTGGCCCCAGCGCATCTGTTAATGAGTTCCTGTAACCATTTTACAGCTTTACTGTTGCGCAGTAACTTCATACATGTTTCCAAGAACGTTGTGATCATGGATGGGTCCATCTCTGGCTCCAGTCTATCTTTGCTTCCTGGAGTGGAGGCCTCCATGAAACTCTTCTTAGCTTCCATGAGGGTTTCCCGAGCACGCTCCAAATCAAACTCCGCTTCTTTCGCTAGAGCTTTACAAACTATCTTTTGGTTGTTTTCCTTTTACATCTCTCTTCATGATTCCACTTTGGAGCAGAATGTTTACATTTGGATCTTCCTTGCGTGGCTCAGACCTCATCCTCTGCAAGTTCTGAGTCATGGGAGTTGGTAGCGCTCCTTTGTCACATATACTAGCTATTAGCGTAGGACAATATTTTGTCTCATGATCAAACAAGTTGCAATACAAACATGATGGGTGCGTTGGATTCCTACAATCGCGGGCATAATGTCCTAGCCCTCCGTAATTGTAGAATATCAACTGACCGCGACCTCTTCCAGGTCCTCCTCCTCCTCGGCCTCGTCCATGCCCCTGAAATCCTGTTCATGCCACTCCTACATTCTAGTCTAGGGGCTATGATTTGGCATGAACTCTGTAGGTGGGAGTTCTATCCATCATCAACTCATAGCTCCTACAAGTGCACTCATCGTGTCCCACCGACCTACAAAAGTTATAGAACAATTGCTGTGAATTTTGTGTATACTTCTGTAAGAAATAACAATTTTCCATAGCATGTTTTCCACCTATTTGACAAATTACGCACCAAAAAGCAAGCACCACGCTAGGTCCTGCTTGCACTTTTGGCCTTAATGGCATCGGTCCTCCTCTAGTGAGGTAATTTTCGAACACTAGGCAGTGGTCCTTATCATGACCCTGACCCTTGCATTTTTGCACCACACCTCTTCATGCACTTCAGGTCAAGATGTCTTGTCCTATTTCAGAATTTGCATCTCAAGGCATAAATTTTTTAGTTGCGCATGGATTTCATGAACTCCCAGGTTAGGATCCTGCATTAAGGTCTCATGCAGCCTCATCGCAATCTCTAAGGCCTTTGCCTAAGTTGTTAATTTATTCTGTGATAACACACTCCTCAGATGTGGTGTTTGTGATGCTACAAACCATTCGCGATGTTTCCCATCCGTCAGATTCATATTAGCTTCACGAATCGTGCATTTCAGTCTCTGATCTGGCTCCCAAGGAGTCTTGCCTTGTAGCATCATGATTTCTTTAAATCCAATGATCGACTGTGCTTCAAAATTCGACCTACTAAATTCTCTATTTAGCACTGCTTGGATATCTGTGATTCCCACATTTGGATTATCATTGGAGTGTTTAATATACCAGGTCAGTGCATGGTCCTGCAGGGTGCTAACCAGTTTCTTTATATTTTAATATGTAACTCCTTGTGCTTCCCATATGGCTCTTAAAACAAACCAAAATTGGTCCGGATCCTCATTTCCCACTCCCTTGATCACATGCAACTTTATCGTGTTTGTCGTATTGAATTGTGGTAGTGGCAAAGGTGGTACAGGTGAAGATGGAGGTGATGGCGGTGAAGTTGGTGGTGGTGTGGGTGGGGGTGGTATTCGTGGAATTCTTTTCCTTATCAAATGGATCACACTTCATGGCGAGACCTTTGCGAGTTCTTCCTCATCCCCTCGCAGAGTTGAAATCAAGGGGTTGTTTTCTGGTCCCTTATTTCCTTCGTTCCTGTAAGTTTTTCCACTTTGCGTAGCCCCGAACCTTAAGGTAACTGTATAACCCTCTTTTCACACAATAAAATTTTAATCCAAGTATTCAAAGACTTTACATACTTACCTCGCGGTCCTTTGAGAAAGCGTCACTCTGCCTCGTTGTAGCTAACTAAGGTTTCAATCGCGAACTCAAAAAGGAATCCTCCTATAATCCAATCGAGCCAATGATCAACGACATGTGCGATCTTATCCTCTGATGCTTCCAACCTTCGCACTAACTCTGGCGTCCACACAATATGATTGTCAAGTTTCCACCTTCCTTGGCTATCTTCTAGCTTTGCGATCCACTCGTATAGCTCAATAGAGAAAGACGCGAAGAAAATTTCATGGATCTCTATGTACAGGTAGTAGTCTGACGACTCTTCTCTTATCAGTCGTAGGTTCTTGTTCTCCTGCGCTGTGAACTTGTGAATTCTTCTGTCCAACTAGCCTTTAATTTCCTTCTTAGTTGGATTCCAATGATACAACATCAGACATCTCTATGATTCAATCCAACAACGGAACCATTTGGCATCAGCCCGCGGAGCGTGGATTGAAGTCTCACCCGAAGCAGAATGGGGGGATGTTGGAACCAAGTTTCCACACCTTGGAGATGTCTGAGGGGTCGATTTAGTCCAATTGTGCCTACCTTTGCGTAGGTCACCTCACACACTATTATGACCTACAATACCTTCATGATCTTTTATAATTTTCCTTCGCACAACCCTAGCCAAGGACTGAAGTGATTTTGCGCTCCTATGGCAGTGATCTGTGCTATTTCCCCAAGTTACACTACATATCTTACTTATCCTCTTATAGATGTTAGTCAACTTTGTGTAAACATATACTTTAACTCATACTTAATTTACACAATTATATATGTTTCTGCACCATATAGACAACAAAAATGCAATTTATACCCAATATATTCGATATAGAAAACAAGAAATAAATACACAGAATTGATGTAAAACTTCTCTTTATTAATGCTTCAACAATTACTGACTCGATTCACCCTGCACACTTAGCTGCAGGGTTCCACGCACTTAGTTGTGGACTACTGGGCCTCTGCGTACTCAGCTGTAGAGCCTTCTCCTACTCTATGACCCAAAGACTCGACTTTACCCTTAGATATTCCATTATGCTTTTATTCCATGATCATTCAATTGATCCCTCTACAACTTAGAACCTCGCTCTATTTATACAATCCCATGGTCTGCGGACCATGGGTATATCTCTATAGCCGACATTACATTACAAAATTAAGGGCGGACAACCCTATGACTCATTTACAAGCTACGCACTCTGTGCCCACAAAATGTGGAGTCTTTATATCAAAGTTACAATTTGTGACCAAAATCTGGGTTCTGAGCCCCAAAACTTTCCTTCGGGGATCCCGCGCCCAACAGGACACGTCATGTATTGCGTTGGGAGCAGTACTGACACAAGCTGGTGAAGGGGGCTTGGATCATCCTATAGCGTTTGGAAAGAGGAAGATGTCCAAAGTGGAGAATAATTATTCCACAACAGAGTGCGAAGGCTTAGCTATGGTGTACGCGCTCCAGAAGTTCGGGCATTATTTGTTGGGTGGAAACTTTAAGATGTATATGGACCATTATGTGTTGAAATATATGGTCAACAAGCTTGTGTTGGGGGGAAAGATATACATGTGGTTGTTGTTGTTCCAGGAGTATGATTTTGAAGTTATTATGAAACTAGGACGCTTGAATGCTGGACCAGATCATCTATCGTGCATTGAAACGGGAGAGGAACCTACTAATTTGGAGGAGGGCCTACCTGATGTGAAACTCTTTGCAGTGCATGTCACGGACAATCACCTTGAAGATATTATCCACTTCCTGACGATAGGAATGGCTCCAGACAGTTATACAAGTCAACAAAAGAAGGAACTGATAGTGTGCGTGACAGATTTTTTTGTCATTGCAGGGAACTTGTACAAAATGAGATCGGATGAAATATTGTGACATTATGTGCCAGAGTTTGAATGAAACAACATCCTCACTGAGGCTCATGATGGAGCCACGGGAGGTCATTATGCAGGAAAAGAAACAACGCAAAATATTCTACGCGCTGGGTTATGGTGGTCGACCTTGCATAAGGATTCAAAAGCATATTGTAGGGCATGTGATGCATGCCAAAGGATGGGCAGACCCTAGTGCAGGGATGAGCTACCACTGAATATACAGATATCACTACAACCCTTCAAAAAGTGGGCGATTGATTTTGTAGGACCAATATAGCCTCTAGGGAAGAAGACAGGTGCGCGGTACATCATCATCGCGACTGAATATTTAACCAGATGGACGGAGGTGCAACCTGTGAAGGACTGTACGAGCATGACAACAACAAAATTTATCTTTGAGTATGTGCTAACAAGGTTCGGTTGTCCAAAAATTCTAATGAGCAATCGTGGTACACACTTTCTCAATGAGACGATCAACGTGATGACGGAGGAGTTTCAGGTTTACCATCAGAATAGCACACCCTATCATCCGCAAGCTAATGGGATGGTGGAAGCATTTAATAAAATATTAGAGAGTGCACTCATGAAGGTTTTCAATGCTCAAATAAATGACTGTGATGTTCGTGTACCCGCGGTGCTATGGGCTTATAGAATGACTTGCAAGAAGTTGACTGGAAAAACACTGTTCAAATTGGTTTATGGCGTGGAAGCTGTGATGTTGCTGGAGTACATTGTACCTAGTCTGCGTATAGTGACATTCACAGGAATGGTGGATTGCAGAGCCCTAGAAGAAAGGCTTGCGCAACTAATGGAACACGAGGAGGATATATTTCTAGTTGGATTTCATCAACAAGTTCAAAAGGAGCGTGAAAAGCCATGGCACGATCGACACATCAAACTGCGCACCTTCAAGGTAAATGATCTGGTTTTGTTATATGACAACAAGTTTGATAAATTTCCAAGGAAATTTAGGATGCATTGGCTAGGGATCTATGTCATCAAGGATATTACCAATGGGGGAGCAGTCTAGTTGGTAAAATTGAATGGAGAACCATTCCAAGGATGGGTGAATGGCATTGGATTGAAGCCATACCCTAGCGATCCAGCTAGATGACTACATGATGGAAGCACAATCTTAGCACTCTAGGTAGCTAAAATGAGGCACGGGACTATAAACTACACTGCCCAAGTTGGGGAGCTACGCGATTAGGGAACTGCGCAGAATGAAGGAATGTCACAATGTCTGCAGAAACGCGCAGGGAGATGCGCTATCAAAGAAGGGACCGCACAGGGCAACTGGAAAGTGACCGTTATGGTCACTGTTCATGACTTGACAGTGGGAAAACGGCCAAATGGAGTGGGGGGGCGACATTTAAGTTGAAATTTAAGGGCAAGATCTGTGAAAATCTATTGCCAATCCAGCATTTATGAATAAGTTCTTGGGGGAACGGTTGGATTTGAATTCGAAAATTCCTATAAATTACAGGTGGCTGACCAGCGAAAAACACTTGCCATTTTTAGAATTGAGGTATTAAGCTCTCAGGCGCGTATGAACCCTCAGATATTTGAAGCCTCAATAGCGAGTTCAGTGTTTGAGAAGTTGTCAATGGAGAAATTTAACTGGGTGCACTACCTCTGCGGGGAGTTCCTTGCGAACTGCAAAGAGGCGTAGGATCACAACAAAACATTCCACTATGTCTGGATGTTGTTGTCCATAGTGCTAATCGCGTGGGAGTTACTGGAGGATAGCTAGTTTCCTCCGGTCATGCTTGACCTACTAGAAGTAGTGAATTTCACTTCGCTATGGGCTACGAAGGACCCTCAAAGGGTCAAGGAAAACAAGGTCTTTTGGATGTTGATGGAGATGAATATCCATATGGCCATCAACACAAACCGCGGTTGTCGCCAACCATTTTTGAGAAACTACAAGAGTATGTGGATTTCAAGGCCGACTTCCACTAGGTCTTGATATGCACACGAAAGGATCCTAAGTAGAAATGGTATGCCTCCCATACCTGGCCATAGATGCTGCAATCACAACGGTCCTAGACCACTGGCCAACAGATTGGCGCACTGCCTTGGATTTGACAGCTGGGTCTATTAAGATCGCAACGCAACGAAAAAAGGAAGAGGCCGAGTTGAAGATGGAACAGTTGGCTGCAAAGAGAAAAAAAGAGACTAAGGACCACCAAAAAGTAGATGGGAGGATAGGCAGAAGACTAGGAGCATAGCTCTAACAGGAGTTAAAAGTCACCTTCCCCGGAGATAGAGGAGGAGGACCAGCAGTCGGACCAAGGAGGAGCAGACCCAGAGACTATTTTGTTCTGTGTTAAGCGCAATAGAGATCCAGAAAAGGTAGGGCCATGAAAGAAGTCTAAGGCTAGCAAGACTTCTCTCGATCCGATCACCTTAATAGAAGGTGATTTAAATGATATCAGTGATATGGTAAGGGATGCCACTGCAGATCTGTTGTAGCAGTTTGAGCTACAACAGAAGCAGGCCTTGGGTTCCATTCAGACGGGTCTGTGTGAGCTACAGATCCAAGCATTGTAGGTCCAAACCAACGTGGGACGAAGAAGCGCGGTGTCAAGTAGTTTGGTGCCCGGCACATTGGAAGCAACAGGGATGGTGCACACACTGGATCCTCGGGCAATAATGCTACTGGAGGGAGCACTAACTATATAGACTGAAGCTGACAGACCCACTATTAGCGCCCTCAAAGGAGTTGGGCTCAATTTGGCTACGCTTCTAAGTGAGGCGCTTCACAATTTGCAGGATGGCGTGATCATGGAACTTTGGGCCCACGAATAGCGTGATCATGGAACTTTGGGCCCATGAATAGCGTGCATTACACGTAATCATTGAACAAAAAGTCAACAACACTCAGATGACTATACAAAGAGATTCTATTTTTAACCTTGTCAAAGCCATCACAGATAAAAGTGAGCGCATGACCAAGGTAGTGGCTAAGGCATGCAGGTCTTTCCCAGAGCTGGACATTCCTGATGATGAGCCAGTAGATGTGCGAATTCAGAAGCTCACTGCTGGAGTGCACGACACCAGAACAGAGTTGGCGAAGGTTCAGTTTGACCTGAGCCTCAAGATTGCAGAACTGCAATTGAAGGCCCAGGCTTCATGTTATAGAAATATTTGGGAACTGAAACCCCAAATCATATATGTCCATAAACCAAGGTCTTCTGAGTCCCTAAAAGTGTTGTTTCATGCCCTAAAGGAACAAGGTCCACTGATTACATCATCTCCCAAAAGTTCTCCACATAAAGCTACTCAGAACTGGTCAAAATTGGACCATACAGACTACTCAATGCAGAGGGTGCGATGCATCTCACCTGCTCAGTGCAAAAAGTGTGATGCATACTGAAAATCCCTTCTGTAGGGTGCGATGGGCGAGAGTAAACAAATGGAAAAGACAGTTTGCAAGGTGGATGATCATGGAATCTTCCAGAAACTTCTCCTGTGACACTTGCCTCTCTGAATTCACCCAGGGATGAATAAGAGATCATCAATCTCCAAGTGGAATCAAGAACTATTAGAGAGAGGACACTAATCAAAATCCTAGAAGCTGACTCACCCTCTACAATCATCTATATATGGATCCCTCATCCTAGAGATCTAGAGGCTGGAATCTTGTATCTTGTGAGGAAGTGCTATTGGTTTCCTGTTGGAATATCATAGTGTTGGGTGATCTAAGCTTTTCATGAGGTGAAGAAGGGCTTTCATGTAGGTTTTAACCCCCTACAGAAATTACCTGCATACGAATTCTAAATCACAAAAAAAATAAAAATGCGAGAGCATAACACATAAAACACATATACACAGAGATTTCCCACTGGATCTCAAACCCGAGACTACCAGCTTGATTTTTCATTATATTCCTTTCAATGATACAATACATATTTATACATGCTGAAGCATCCAATACCATGGACCGAAAACCATCGCGTCCAAAA